>JACCPG010001912.1:0-50855 GCA_016069955.1 Drepana arcuata | reverse complement strand
AGTGCCCCAGCTGCGAGAAGACACATAAGCTCCCAGAGTGCCCCGAATACAAGGCGCTCTCCACTGAACAAAGATGGGAACTTGTACGTGACAAGAAACTATGCTTCAAGTGCATCACTCGAAGACACCGACGCAACTTCTGCAAGGCCAAGATGTGTGGTGTTGGTACATGCCAACGTCCTCACCACTGGACGTTGCACCAGCACGAGAGAAGTGAAGAACCTCGAACCCCAGCACAAGCAACAAACACCGAGGCTGTATTAACAGTGGCAACCATGGCGTCCACTAAAGCAGTTCTCCTGAAGATGTGCCCGGTCACCGTCGTTGGACCACGGGGGGAGGTCAAGACATACGCCCTGTTAGATGAAGGGGCCACGATATCTCTCATCGATGAAGACTTGGCTGGAAGCATCGGCGCCAAGGGACCATCGCTACCGCTACGCATGCAAGGGGTCAACATGACACAGCGGGAAGACAACAGCGAACTGGTCACCGTGCACTTAAGAAATCTGGATAACTTGCGGTACAAACTGCAAGCCCGCACCATCAAGAACATGAAGTTGCTACAGCAGTCGATTCCGAGAACACTGCTGAAGCAGGAACATCTGCGAGACCTACCACAAGACAGAGTGTGTTATGAGGACACACGACCTGGCATCCTGGTGGGGGCAGACCACTGGGAATACATCGTGTCCCAAGAACTGCGAGTCGGTCAAGCGAACCAACCGGCCGCATCAAGAACCCAATTAGGCTGGGTAATACATGGGACATTGCCACGCAGAGTGATACGGAACCAGGACAGCGTGCTGCACCTCTTCACCCCTGAACATAGTGGAGATACGATCAAGCAGCAGAACATACGCTTACACGAACTGGTGGAACATCACTTTCGCATCGAGTCGCTGGGAGTCACGCACAAGCCACGCGTGAGTGAAGAAGACCTCCGAGCAACCAAGATCGTCGAACGAACATTGAAGAAAGTCAACAAGGGTTATGAAGTCGGACTTCCGTGGAGAAAGGACAACATAAGGATGCCTCCGAGCTACGAGGCCGCCCTAAGACGTCTCCACAAGATGGAGCAGAAGATGGACAACGACCCTGACTTCGCCCGGGAATATACCAGGCAGGTGGACAACCTGCTGAAGAAGGGATACGCCGAACCATGCAACGGCGACGAGAAAGCTAGCCCTGTATGCTGGTACCTGCCACACTTCGCCGTGCAGAACCCAAACAAACCCGGGAAGCACAGACTGGTCTTCGACGCAGCGGCAAGAAGCCATGGGGTCAGCCTGAACGACCACCTCTTGGAAGGACCAGACCTGCTAGTTTCGCTGCAAGGCATATTGTTCAGGTTCAGGGAAAAGCGCGTCGCGATTACGGCCGACGTACAAGAGATGTTCCTGCAAGTCAAGATACGCCCAGAGGATCAGCCGGCACAACAATTCTTGTGGAGAGGCGAGGACCGAGAAGCACCACCACGTCACTTCAAAATGACAAGTATGATCTTCGGAGCAGCAAGTTCACCATTCATGGCGCACTTCGTTCGAGACCACAACGCCAGGGTACATGCCGATACACACCCTCACGCCTACGAAGCCATTACGCGAAGCCATTACATGGATGACCTGGTGGCAAGCTTTGAAGATGAAAGGGAAGCCCGGCGTACCGTCTCCGAATTGCAAGCGGTACACGCAGCCGCGGGGTTCGTGCTACGAGGATGGAACTCGAACAATCGAAGCGTGCTAGAAGAAGTGCCGGAGGAGTTGCAGGCCACCACGCCGACGCAACTGGGGGAAAACGAACAAGAGAATAAAACCCTCGGGCTCTACTGGAACGCCGAAAGAGATGAACTCGGGTTCAACACATCAATGAACCGAGTCCCCGCGGAGGTACGCGCCCAGACCCGCGCGCCTACCAAGCGCGAAGCATTGAGCGCAGTGATGTCCATATACGACCCGATTGGACTCCTGAGCAACTACACCATCAGAGCGAGGATAATCCTGCAGGACCTATGGCGTCTGAAGATGTCCTGGGACGAACCAATCCCCGCCGAGGAGAACGAGCGCTTCGCCAGCTGGTTGGAGCAGCTGTCCAGTCTATCCAGCGCGTCTGGAACGGCAGTACGCTCTGGAAGACTCCCAAGACCTGGAGTTGCACGTGCTGTGCGACGCGAGTGAACAAGCCTACTCAGCTGTGGCTTACTGGCGCGTCACACGAAAGGATGGGAGCGTCGACCTGAGTCTCGTAGCCGCCAAAGCGAGAGTGGCCCCGAAGAAGACACAAACGATACCCCGCCTGGAACTACAAGCGGCGGTCATCGGGTCCAGATTGGCAGACACCATCAAGAGGGAGCATCGCGTTCAGGTCAAGAGAACAACGTACTGGAGCGACTCTACGACGGTGATACATTGGATACGGCACGACGCGCGAAGATACACTCCATTCGTCGCACATCGCCTCGGGGAAATATCCGAACTCACTCAGAAGGAAGACTGGCGATGGCTACCCACCGGCGAGAACGTTGCAGACAACGCAACCAGATTTACGAACACACCGATTGCTGCAGAAGACCGTTGGTTCCGAGGACCTGACTTTCTACGTCGCCCAGAGTATGAGTGGCCCGTAGAAAGGGCGGACACCAACAACGAAGAAGAAGTCATCCTGCACACGGTGAATGAAGACACGACGGAGGACACGTGGCTACCAGATCCCGCACGTTTCTCCAAGTACGAGATACTGGTCAGAGCATCAGCGCGCGGGCTGGCATTCGTGGAGATGTGCCGCCGCCGAGCTGCGCGTCTAGAACACCGTCACATGGAGCAAGCAGAGCACGCACTGATACGACGAGCCCAGAGGGAGCGCTTCCCAGACGAGCTGCACCGACTAAAGAAGTCTCGTCCGATTACGAAGGGAAGCAAACTGTTCCGGCTGGACCCGGTGCTGGAAGACGGCGTTCTGCATGTAAGAGGCCGCATTGAAGCAGCTACCGCGCCTCAAGAAGTAAAACGACCGATCATTCTGGATGGTCGTCATCAGATCACACGACTCATCGTGCTACGAGAACACTGCGCTGCGGGACACGCAAACAGAGAGCGTGTGACGAACGACCTGCGGCAACGATACTGGATTATTCATCTCAGACCAACAGTGCGCAACATTGAGAAAAACTGCGCCATCTGCAAAGTACGAAGATCGAAGCCACGAACACCGGCAACGGGAGACTTACCCCGCGCACGTCTCGAGCCCTTTCAACGTCCCTTCACTCACTGCGGGACCGACTACTTTGGGCCGATGATGGTGAAGATTGGACGCCGCAGAGAGAAGAGATGGGGGGCCCTGTACACATGCCTCACAACTCGCGCCGTGCACATCGAAGTCGTCCCAACGCTGTCTACGAGCTCAGCAATCATGGCGCTGCGTAGAATGGCAGCCCGAAGAGGATGGCCACGAGTAATGTACTCTGACAACGCCACCAACTTCCGAGGAGCTGACAAGGGGCTCAAGACCGCTTACGCAGAATGGGCACCAGCACTGCAAGATGAAGGTCTGACGCATCGGATGGAATGGCGATACATACCACCCGGCGCACCGAACCAGGGGGGAGCCTGGGAACGACTGGTGCGATCAGTCAAAGTCGCACTGGCCTCCACCCTGAAAGAAAAGGAGCCAAAGGAAGAGGTCCTGAATACGCTGCTGACGGAAGCGGAGTTTTCCATCAACGCCAGGCCGCTAACACACGTCAGCGTGGACCCACGAGACCCAGAGGCGTTAACCCCAAACCACTTTTTGTTGGGGTCATCCACCGGCCTGCCCACTACCGGACCATGCAGCGACAGCGATCAACGAGCCTGGAGAGTCAGCCTGGCGCTCGCCGATCAGTTCTGGCAGCGCTGGGTGCGAGAGTACCTACCTACCTTGGTACCGCGCGGAGAGCCTAAGGACAACGAGCGACGGCTACAGGAGGGTGACATCGTCATCGTGGTCGACCACCTGCTCCCTCGCAACGTGTGGCCCATGGGACGGGTCGAACGCACATACGAAGGACCGGACGGCGGCATACGAGGGGCAGACATCCGAACCAGAACCGGCATCTTCAAGCGACCAGTAAGCAAGCTCGTCGTGTTGGTGGAAGCCGGGGGGAGGATGTTGAGGACGCCGAGCTAGGCTTAAGATTAGGATAAAGATTATGTTTAAGAACCTATGAAATATGTAAATAAGTAAATATTAAAGCACATATGTTAGATAAGGATAGCATATAAGTTAGAAAGAGAACACAAATAGATTATGTTAGACAGAGACAACAACGAATAAGTTAGACAGAGAGGTCCGAACGGCGGCCTCTCATTGGCTAAAAAGTAGACCTTGTAATTGCGTGGCCAATCAGACTAGGGCCAGAATTGATATAAATATACGCGCAAAATCCGAGGGAAGCATTCAGTGCTCAGCCCTCCTACGAGTGAACAATAAAGAAGAAATACGATCAAGGAAGCTTTTTAATACAGTCCACCCCCAACACTATTAGTAAAGACATTATAAATAAACTAGAATCAGACCACTGCGGCCATTTAGTAAGTTTTAGAAAACATTATGTTAAAGTTCCCAAAATGAAGATTACTTATGTACCTGTAAATGCAAGTCGCTTGAATAGTTTTCGTGGTAATGTGCTCAGTAAATTTCCCTTAAAAAGTAACCACCTAAATCCACAATCAATGTATAACTCTCTTTTCCAAGTGGTACATAAAGAACATGAGCGCATATTTACCCCTAAGACTGTTCAAATTGGTAACCATATGGCGTTCGGTGAGTGGGCTACCACAGGTATTCACAGAAGTAGACGAAGGCTGTATGAACTATACCATGAGAAAACATTTAATTTTGATTTAGAATTTATCAATTATGTTAAAAGTTATTCCAAAATTATTAAAAAGGTTGGTTCAGAAGCCAAGTCTATTGCTGTGAGAAATAAAATTTCAAAGTCATCCAATGTGACTAAGGCAACATGGAATATTATAAATAGTGAGACTGGGAAATCGGCACAAAAACAGGATAGAATAAAATTAAATATTAATGATAGTTTAATTGAAGCTGATTCTGCTGTAGCCGCCACTTTTGAATCAGTTTTTGCTGATATTCCAGTCTCATTAATAAAATCATTAACTTCATCACCTTCCTCCGCTGAAAAATTCTTAAAGCTCATGTGGAAAAATCTGATACTGAATTCAATTTCAATACTGTTACCCCCGAAGACTTAATAAAAACTTTTAAATCTCTTGATATGAAAAAGTCTACTGATTTATGGGGACACTCTGTAAAAGTTCTTAATAGTATTATTGACATGGTTGCAGTAGACTTAGCATTAGTTTTTAATGCGTGTATTGCTAGTGGTGAATTTCCTGATCAAATGAAATATAGTAAAATCATTCCTTTATTTAAAACTGGTACCATTACCGACCCAAACAATTTCAGGCCAATCTCAATATTACCAGTTTTCAGCAAAATTTTTGAAAAAGTTCTACTTAACCAGATGCTAGCCTTTTTTAACAAACATGAGTTGATGCATACTAAACAATATGGCTTCACAAAGGGTCGCTCGACTACTGATGCAGGTGCATCGAGCTTATTAGGAAAATTCTAGAGGCTTAGGAGGATTCAAAGGATGCTTTAGGTGTTTTTTGTGACCTATCCAAAGCCTTCGATTGTGTGCATCACGAAACATTGATCAGGAAGTTAGACCACTATGGTATAAGGAATTTAGCTCTTAACCTTATATCATCTTACTTAAGTAAACGAGTACAAAAAGTGTGTATACGTGGGGAAATATCTCCGGGGTGCCCAGTAGCTATGGGCGTTCTACAGGGTTCGATTCTCGGTCCATTTCTTTTTCTTATCTATATCAATGACCTACCTCACCTGGTAAATGATAAACATGATATTGTATTAGTTGCTGATGATACTTCTTTACTATTTAAGATAGACCGACAGAAACATGACTTTGACGATGTAAATAATGCTCTCTCTGACGTGGTTCATTGGCTTAGTGCCAATAATTTGGTACTTAATGCTAGGACAACGAAATGTATAAAATTTTACAATGCCTAATGTGAAAAAGGTTTTAACTACCCCTATAGTTATAAATATCGAGAAGTTGGATCTTGTGGATTCAACAGTCTTCCTTGGAGTCACATTGGATCACAAATTGCAATGGGGCCCCCACATTAATGGATTGGCGAATAGACTCAGCTCTGCAGCATTCGCGGTAAGAAAAATCAGACACTTGACTGATATCAACACAGCCACAGCAATTCAAAAGGCGTATGTATAGTCGTGCTTGAGTAACGGCGATGGACTCGCCATCTGTCACGTTGGCACCTAATATACCTCTGGCGGAAAGTGGGTGTGTGGGTATTACCTATACACCTCTGCCTACCCCTTCGGGGACCCTTGCGGGAAGGCGTGAGGATATATTATATTATTATTTTTTTTTGTTTTTTTTTTGTTTTTTTTAAATAGGTATTTTTAATTATTTTTTTTATTTTGTTGGAGAAACAACAATTGCTCTACTTTTCGACTCCCCAGTCGGGATCTCCTATCCGTCAATATATTCCCTGCTACAGAAAAAACCCGTTCACAAGGCACGCTAGAAGCCATTGCGTTTAATTTTATTTTGGCCAGTTTGGCTAAATTTGTATAAATTGGTTGATTTATTCGCCACCATTCCAAAGGGTTCATGTCTGGAGACAAAACTGTGTCGTCTAAATATTTTTGGGTTTCAATGATCGCCCTGCTATTGGCTGCTCCAGCTGGTCGTACGTTGTGCATTTGCTTGTTGTAATGTTTCCATAACAAGCTGTTACATTTGCTTGTTGTAATGTTTCCATAACAAGCTGTTACATTTGCTTGTTGTAATGTTTCCATAACAAGCTGTTACATTTTTTTCCCTGACTATCCCTGACATCTGAAGTTGATGCTAAAAGCTGATTACTTTCATTTTCGTGAATCATCGCGGTTATTAAACCCACGATAGCCTTTTAGTACTGTCTGCAACATTTTCACTTTCAAAGTATAACTTGTATCTTGGGTCTAAATACATAGCGACGGTGTAAATTCGGCTCTATTCCAAATTAGAAAACCGCGTCCCTATTTCTGAGAGCAGATCCTGTCGGCACATTTCAACTTCATCCGGAAAAATTTCAACATTATTTTCTTCCCGGTATGTCGGACTTATGATCTCGTTGAGAGCGTTGGTAAGACCAATCGTTAAGGGGATGACTGAGCTTCCACTAACATACTTCTGGCCGCTCATCTCTCTCGTTACTTCTTCGCATGGTTGTAATACTACGATCAATGACTGGCAAATGTCCCATTCATAAGTTGTAACATTAATTAAATTGCCTATGTCTAAATTACTCAGTGCACATTTAATTTCGTCTTTTAGTTCGACAAACCTCTCTATCATGTAAAACGTGGAGTTCCACCTTGTAGCGACATCTTGAAGTGGCCTCTTCACTGCTTTGTTGGCCTGCTCCTGGTATTTTTTTAATTTATTCCAGGCTAAATTACTTGTTTTGAAGTATGAAACTATAGCTTTCACTTTGTTTATTACACCATTTATGTATGAGTGGGATAACACTTTTTGGACTGCCAGGTTAAGAGTATAACACCCAAAATGTTTCCACTCTAATTGAACTATGGCATTTTTTATATTAGCCCCGTTGTCCGATACTGCAAGGAGGACCTTGTCGAAAATGTTCCATTCTCGAGCCACATTTCTTAGCTCCTCGGCTAAATGACGTCCCGTGTGACTGCTCTCGAATACTTTACATTCCAGCAAAACCGACTGAAGAATAAAATTTTTATCTATGTAATGACCCGTAACCGCTAGGTAAGAGTCATTATTTCGTGACGTCCACATATCGGTCGTTAGGCATATACTTTTTGCATCTTCATTCAAAGCTGCTTTTGTATTCGTTTTTATCTCTTCATAAAGCCCCGGCAATAAATTATTAGCGGAATACTTTCGCGATGGTATTATATAATTTGGGAAAGCAAACTTGATTAATTCGCGAAATCCCTTGTCTTCCACTATTGAAAAAGGCTGTAAGTCCCATATGAACATATTCATTATATGATCATCATTTGTTTTTTTATTTTTTGACAATCGCGCCGAAGGAATACTGAAATACTGGATGGATTCAAATTGGACCTTATCATGCTAGATGCGACAGTTTGTAGCGTGCAGTATTGGCTGCAGTAATTTGTGCAGTTTGTGAAGAATGCGCCTGTACCTCTTGACGCTCCACTTCTTGCCCCCTTCTCACTAAATTAACAGAAATATGTTTTCTTTGAACATGCTTGGTAAGGTTCGACACTCCCGATTTGTATGAGATAATTACTTTGCACATTTTGCATTCGGCTTTATTTTCACCTCTGTCCACAAAATGATCCCAAGCCAAACTTTTCTTAGGAGCCATGTTTACCTATAGGTTTGTGATTATACTATAATTTACAACAAGTACCTACTTATATAACTAAAAAGTACACAGTTTTATTTACACACTATTATTTACAGTTCAAAAAACGTCTATTCTATACACTCGCGAAATAACTTCGTGTATGTACCTATTTAAGTAAGTACATAATTATTTACATTCCTAACTAATAAACACAGAGTCTACACAAAAATGTTCAGTTATATTTATTTACACACTAACTGTTAGGTAAGGCGGTACCCGATGGGCCAAGGGGGTGAGTTAAGTGAGTGAGTTGAGTCAGTCAGTCAGAGTCAGTTAGTTTAGTGAGTTTAGAGAGTCAGTTCTCTCCGAGTTCAGTTCGAGTTCACTAGGGATGTCGGAAATGCAATAAAGTATCGATATATATCGTATCGATGTTTTTTGAAAATATCAATATCGATATTGATATTTTTATAAAAAAATATCGATATATCGGTATGATTTGACAGAGAATATTCGTGCTCTAAAAAATAATTTATTTGGTCAAATCTAATTCAATCATCTTACATTTCTAGATAAATACTAATTAATATACATAATTTTTAATAAATCAAACAACCATTCAAATTTTTTTATTATTTATTAATCAAACCAATATTTATCTGATACAGACATAAGAAAAACTATGATTTACGTGCTCGGCTGTAAGCCTACTTCTGTTGTTGGGTACTGCGAGATTTACAGCAGATGCCACTCTTTCTGAGGAAACCGAGGACGCAGGCGATACCAAGCACTTAAGAGCTGTCGGAAAGGACTGGGATAAAATGGCGACAATCAAACCAGAACAACCATAGGCTGATCTAGATATTGCTTCAGTTCGCTAGGCATACCATCACTGGTTGACAGTAAACTGGAGTTTGCTGAAGCTGTAGCAATATCTATCATAATTTTTTCATGTCCAGACCACAACGACGGCGAAGAATTTTCTGAGTTTGTAGTAGTAGGTCTGAGTTCAGGCGAAAGTTGTCCTCTACGTCTATGTTCTAAACGTATTTCTTTTGACAATGCGGTTATTGCAGTGGAAACAGCTAGTGCGGAATTAAAATGAATACGCTTAAAGCGAGGATCTAAAATTGTTGCTTTAGCAAGATGTAAATGTCGCTCCAGTGGTTCTAGTTTGGCAATAACCAAATTTAGCAAACTCTACTGAACAGCAATACCAAGTTCGGTGAAAGGTTAAATTTGCAATGGGGATCGCTAAACTAGCAGTCACGTACTGATCGCCGCTAATTTCTTCAGTAGCTTCCTTAAATGGGGTAAGCAATATTATTAGATCTCGTATCACACTTAACTCTGATGAAGTAATCATGTCAGGTGCGTTCCGCTTGGTCGCCAAAATCTTAGCCACAATAGCTGATAATGTATTGAATCTTTCCAACATATCAAGACATGAATTCCACCTTGTGCTTACTGATTGTATAAGTGTCAACACTTGTCCCTCTTTCTTTTGTCTTTCTTGCTCTGCTCGTAAATCGTCCATTGCATTAACAGATTGTTTAAAATATGTAACGATGGCTTTGACGCGATTGGCAATTTGTAGAACTGGTGCATTATATTTTGTTGCGCCATCCACTATTAAATTCAGCAAATGCGCCATGCAAGGAATTGTATATATATATATATATGTCGGAGAATACATGTGGTTAGCTTTCTCTATGGGAAGCAAACTTTGTAGAATAACTTTATTACCTACGATTAGGCTTAGACCTTGGACGGCACATGGTTGTCAACGTAGCCGCGATCACAGGACTAAGGAAACTATTGTTTAGAACTATCCCAAAAGGATGTTCGCCAGATGTTGGACAAAGGGTCCATAGAAAGATCCTTTTATAATGTTTGCCAGATGTTTGGAAGAGAGTAAATTTTTGCATTATGAGAGAAATGGGGTCTTTGGAGTAAGACCAAGATACCACAGTCGTAGCCACGGGGACGCAGCGAACAGTTGTCCTGGTGATTGCGGATTCGTTTATCCTCGCGTCTGTATATTATACATAAAGATGGGTAATAACAGCAACAATGGTTATACTTCATCGGGTTCTGTCTCGCTATAAAATATTATTTTATAACTTATAATGAACAAATAAAACTATGTAGGTTTTCAACTCTATGTATGTCGTTCTTTTATCAAACATATTTTTCACCGCCATCTAGCGGTGAGAGGAGTCCGTGTTCCCGTCGAGCCTGTCGCGACACCCAAGTCAAAGTATCACCGCCATATAGAAGTAAGGTATTAATAAGAACTGCTGACACGTTGGGTGCACTCTTTCGCCATATATATTAAACGCTGTGCTAAAAAGAGGCAAACATAGTTCCGTCACTTTCTTTTTTTGTAAGGTTGTACCAGGGCTATGTACTTGTAGGTCCCAAAGTCCCAATATACTACAGACAAATTAAAAAGTAAGACACAGTGTATGATTGCGTCAGGATAAAGTATATATACATCCTCACGCCTTAAAGTAGCTCTCATATATTGACGTATAATGTTTACATGGCGTCTCATCGCAAGTTGTAGTGACTCTCTGTGTTTAAATATTATTTTTGAACATATTTCGAAACTATTAATAGTTTTGATCATTGCGAGTGAAGTGAAAAATGCCCTGTTATGTTCCTGGTTGCAGTTCACAAGCTTCCAAGAAAGAAAATGAGCGTGAGATTTTGACATTCCATCGGTAAGATATTTTTCATGATTATTAGTTATTGTGAATGTTTTCCGTAGTGATTAAATGATATTATTAATGTAAGATTCCATTATTTTTGCTATAAATGTGCCCGAAATGTTTAAATACAACCGTTTAAGAAAGTTATTCTGTATGTTTACATTGTGTGATAGTGATGTCCCAACTGCTAGTATAAAGTATCGATATAATTATGTGGAACTTCCCGCTTAGATTTTATAATAAGCCTTTACCACTGGGAATTTCCGGATATCTTTCCTTAGTAGATGTTTATTGCGTTAGGATATATACCACAATGAAAATTTAAATACTGAATTTTTGACTCAGTGGCTTAGCCTGTTCATATATGTATTGATTTTGACTACAATATATCTCTTATACGCCTTGTACGGTAACTATAGGATAAAAAGTGTTCCTGTACTGTATTCTGCCACAATCCATTCTAATAGCATTACAGGTACGGCTAATCTAATCGATTCTGAACAAACTAATTTCAGGTTTTGTGCTTATTCATTAACACGTTGTATATCTGTGCGGTTCATGAGATATAGCCTGGTGACAGACGGACGCACAGAGGAGTCTCGTGAAGCGGGTCCCGTTTCTACCGTTTGGGTAACCTTAAAAATATAAAAGATATCTTCCATAATAGCGGTTGTCAAATTGAGCTATAAAAAACAAAGGTGCTATGTACGTAAAACGCTATTGTAAAACAAATATTTTAAAACAATTATCGATAACAAATATTTTTAGTTCGATATAATGCCACACACTACGCAAAAATGACATATTGCTCAATAGATAAATTGTATAGCCAACCCGGGTACAACCCTGTGAATTTGGAAGCTATAGTGATATGTCTGACTCTTTTTAGCACAGCGTTTAGTACATAAGACGAAAGAGTGCATCCAACCTGTCAACAGTTCTTATTAATACCTTACTTCTACGCTTTAGTTATTGTTCTGAGGCCATAGTAGTCTATAATCACCGCTGTGCCGGCCGGAGTAGGTGGTCTGGTTTCGGTTTCTGGTTCTGGTTTTTCCACGCTCAAGGCCCGAGATAGAAGCTATGCAATAGCTTAAAAATTTATATAAGTATGGAATTCTTGATATTTATCATATCCATAGTAATCTTTGATATTTGTTAACTTTCTTCCTCGCAGTACTCGCGTGGACCGAAAATATTTATTTAATTTTGTGTAGTTAAAAGACAAGTATCCATGTCATTCATAATCATATAGACTAATAATCTCGTGGTCTTTGGTGAGACTGTGCTCAGTGTCAGTGCTGTTGATAGCTCAGAGCAAATAACTCTGAGGTTGATAGTGTAGTAATGTGTCTGTGTCATCTTTTTATGCTGTCTGTGGTCGCTGTGGTCTGTGGTTGTCTTGTGTCTTCTGTCTGCACCGCATTCATAATTTCATATCTATTTATTGATTTTAATAACATAAAATGTAGTCTACGACTGTAAGGGTAATTCACCATGAATACTAGTAGGGTCATTTTCCTTAGTGTCCTAATTTTTCCTTAGTGGAAGAAAGGTGGAGGTTGTGATTAATTAGTTGTATTCAAAATACAGGTAGGTACCTTGTGTTGGTAGGTTGGTCGATCGCCATTTTTTACGTCAGATTATGGCATTATTTAAAACATGTTCTAAATCTATTTGGCCAGATTGTGATGCACTCTTGAATTCCTTTAAGACGTAGATACCACGAGTCATTACAAAAGCTCGCCAGCTCAACTCGCTGTGATCCGTATCGATTTGTGTTTGGGTGATTTCTGTCGGTCGTTGTGTCTCGGGGGTATGCCCTCTCATTCATCGATGATTTCTTCGTGGTCTTTAATTAAAATTGTTGTTCATGCCAGTAAGTAATTAAAACTCATAATTACTTTATCGTCTGTGATACTTAAATATATGAGACAAAAACTTAGCAGTGGCTTCAGTTCAATGGTTCAGTTTATATTGTTAGGGCCCATTGTTCAGTTTGGTTGGTTCTTACAACGTCAGTGACCTTCTTTAGTGGTTAAATCAGAACTCTCTCCAGAACAAGTAAAGTGTAGTGACAATCTATCAATGTCTAGATGAGAGGCTTTGTCCATCCAAACATCATTGGTTCATTGCAGATATTTGTCAAACAATAAAACATGTTGTAATCAGGAACATGTTTCAATGGAGAGTACAGAGGCTGTCCCTTAACTCAGCAGCCACACCTGTCTGTATGGCCGAGGTTATAAATACCCTGCACTGAATATGCCCAGATCATGAATGCATTCCTTGTGTGGTGCATGTGTGAGGTGTTCACTTGACACTTGCTCTAAGTGTTTCCCTCTGGGGATCTAAATTGTACTTTTTAAACTGTTAGCGGTGCAAATTCACATGGCATTTCTAATCCTACCCATTATTTTAATGTTATTTTTAATACCTGATAAATTTTTTTTTCATAAATTGGTGTTGGAATTATTGAATATTTGTAATTAATATCTGAAGTTGCCAGAACATGACTGCTAGGTGGATATTGCAATATTACAGCTAAATATAAATGGCTGTATTCTATATATCTGATATATGCTGAAACAAAATATTATTATTTAGTTATTGTGAATATTTGTCTTATAAAGTTATTTGCATATGAAAATATGAGGCCATACGTCAAGTGGGTCTGGTTTAAAGTGTTTTGGAATAGTTACAAATGACTGGGTGTTTTATTATCTGCTGCATAGCTCTCCTGCGTTGTATAAGTAACTTAAAAATAAATGGGCATCTATTGAATGTGTTGTTAGGATAAAAATAAATGTTTGTTTGTTTCAAATAGTGGAATGTCCAAAGGATCAACTTTATCTTGTCTAATATTGTTTAAGCCTACCTCATACAGACCATTACAGTTTTATTCTCAATTCTTTTGCTTCGATTTCAAAAAACAAACTGCTTCAATATGGCCTAATTTTCCACAATGATTACATTTGCTCCAACAACACCTACATTATCCCCTGTGCTGTGTGCCACAGCGCAAATGTTTTGGTTTATAATCCTGGGTACATATATTCTTGCTGGTTACCTTATTTATTTCCATTGGTACCTCCATGTCTGTTAAGTCTAGTAAAACAACAATCTTAAAGAATCACATGTATTGTGCTAGGTAGCAAGACAATGACTGAATGCACACAATATACTTACAAAACCACCCACTAGTACTTCACTAATCTAATGTGTGGACAACATTCACTAAGCACCCACATCTAATACATAACAATGTCCAAAGCCTGGCTGCTAGAACTTGAACTTGGTCCCAATGGTACAATGACCCCCACGTGTATATCAGCTGCTTCATGTGATATTGCAATGTCAGTATACATAGTGTTACGAGCTGGGGTTCGGGATAATTTAATGATAGCCGGTTATTATACTTAAACGACACTTTATTCTATACACAGAATAATTCCGGAGACTTGTACGATAAATCCTTACACTATTCGCTACAGCTCTATTCACTATAACACTGATCACTACAACACAGTACTAGTACAACACAGTAAACCCTAGGTACTGAAACACTTCTACTCTGTATACACTACAACACAGTAACAGTAGAACACAGTAAACACTAGACACTGATACACTTCTACTCTGTGTACACTACAACACAGTAACAGTAGAACACAGTAAACACTAGGCACTGAAACACTTCACTAATACTGTAATATTCACTATAGTCACCGATAAAACACTTGTGATCTAACTCAGACTCACTAAACTAACTCTCTAAACTGACTCGCTCAGACTTAACTCTCTAAACTGACTCGCTCAGACTTAACTCTCTAAACTGACTCGCTCAGACTTAACTCTCTAAACTGACTCGCTCAGACTTAACTCTCTAAACTGACTCGCTCAGACTGCCCGTGCCCATCGGATACCGCCTTATATATGGCACCGGCACGATATACTAGATATCGGTGGAAGGCTCTAGACTGCCATTAAGATGTTCATAGAATTGCCGTGTGAATGCATCCGCAGAACAATGGCCGGGCGACGAAAACAACTTGTTTACGTTCTTAATTGCCTCCTTTTGTCTATATTTCCGGCTAAATGTTGTTGTTTGGCATGACTTTCACACGGCAAGCCCTCCAGAACCTTCCATCGTAACACTGCCCCCTCCTTAGACATGCTCGTCCCGAGCATCGTTAGATCCATGGTAGCGCGCCTATCGATCGACGTGGACGACCTTCGGAGCTTCGTAGGTACTCCTTTCTTCCGTACTGGATGGTGAAGCCACACCAGGGATCCCCTGCCGAATCCAGGATTGTTGATGTTTCCGTCATAGCGGATCTTCATCCATTCAGACGTCTGTCGACCGCACTGCCCCATGTGACCACAGAAGCCGTTCATTCTCATGCGCCAGTCCCCAGCATAATCCATCACAGGAATTAGAGATTTCGGTATTCTTAGGGCTCCTCCAAAACCAGCAAGCTTCCTCGTTGTCCTGGCCTCTATTTTGGTCCTGTCCAGACTTGCTCTATCTGGACAATTAAACTGCAGGAGGCCCTTTTCTTTGACTGCCGTCATTTCTTTTCCAACATGAACAGTCAGCTCCTTATAAAGATGGGTTTGTTCCACATTATCGTGCCTCAGCTGCTCTTGAAGCTGTCGTATCAGCTCTTCCTGACATCGCTCTTGCTCATCTTGAAGTTGCACTTTCTCTTCCCGACGTTGCATTTGCTCTTCCTGACGTCGCACTTGCTCTTCTTGCCGTCGCACTTGCTCTTCCGGACGTCGCACTTGCTCTTCCGGACGTCGCACTTGCACTTCCTTATCACTCCTCAGCTGCTCTTGAAGTTGCACTTGCTCTTCCCGAAGTTGCCCTTGCTCTTCCTGACGTCGCACTTGCACTTCCTGATCGCACATCACCTGATCTAGAGGCTGTTGTGTCTGCTTTTCCTGACTTCGCATTTGCTCTTCCTGACGTCGCATTTGCTCTTCTTTATCGCACGTCAGCTTCTCTTGAAGCTGTCGCATTTGCTCTTCTTTATCGCACGTCAGCTTCTCTTGAAGCTGTCGCATTTGCTCTTCCTGACGCTCTTCCTGACGTCGCCTCTGCTCTTCCTGACGCTCTTCCTGACGTCGCCTCTGCTCTTCCTGACTTTCTTCCTGACGTCGCCTCTGCTCTTCCTGACGTCGCTCCATCCCTTGCAGCAACGCCATGACTGCAGCTACGTCCATGGTAGTCGGAACTTGAGGATTCGTTGGCGGTGCATTTCTAGCATCGCCAGTGGCCGTCGATTCCGCAGCCTGCTGTTCTTGCTGCACTGCCTGGGAAGGACCCGGAGCATCGCGCCTTTGAGCAGCCTCCAACTGGCGCCCTTGACTCCTGGTACGAGTTCCCGGAGTGTCGTCTTTTGGTAGAACCGGCATAATTATCCCTCACTTCTGACACCAATTGTTACGAGCTGGGGTTCGGGATAATTTAATGATAGCCGGTTATTATACTTAAACGACACTTTATTCTATACACAGAATAATTCCGGAGACTTGTACGATAAATCCTTACACTATTCGCTACAGCTCTATTCACTATAACACTGATCACTACAACACAGTACTAGTACAACACAGTAAAACCTAGGTACTGAAACACTTCTACTCTGTATACACTACAACACAGTAACAGTAGAACACAGTAAACACTAGACACTGATACACTTCTACTCTGTGTACACTACAACACAGTAACAGTAGAACACAGTAAACACCAGGCACTGAAACACTTCACTAATACTGTAACACTCACTATAGTCACCGATAAAACACTTGTGATCACTCGCACTGAACTAAACTCTAAACTAACTCTCTAACTCTCAGACTCACTCAGACTTAACTCTCTAAACTGACTCGCTCAGACTGACTGACTCACTTAACGAACTCGCTCAGACTGACTGACTCGCTCAGACTGCCCGTGCCCATCGGATACCGCCTTATATATGGCACCGGCACGATATACTAGATATCGGTGGAAGGCTCTAGACTGCCATTAAGATGTTCATAGAATTGCCGTGTGAATGCATCCGCAGAACAATGGCCGGGCGACGAAAACAACTTGTTTACGTCCTTTCTTAATTGCCTCCTTTTGTCTATATTTCCGGCTAAATGTTGTTGTTTGGCATGACTTTCACACGGCAAGCCCTCCAGAACCTTCCATCGTAACAATAGTTCAACTCAGATGTGTGCGCGGCCCTATGTGTGGGTAAGTAAACCTTGTACATATCAACCTATTTGTAGAACAATGTTACATCTGCCAAATGCCTACTTTAGAGGAGAGTGATTTGAAGTTTGACTTGCACAAATTTTGTCCTAACTTTTTTCATAATTAGTTTAGAGAATTGATACTTTTACCAACATATTAAAACATTACTATGCGTTTATTGATACCATATTTATATAAATAAACCCCGTATTTTGGAATTTAAGGGGTCTCATGTGCACATATGAAATTATTTTGCGGATCTTTCAGTCGCAAGCTGGGTCATATATACACAAGTAACCTTATTCTTGGGTTATAATAATGGGTTTTATATCTACATGTAACTTTGTTTTATGTAAAAACTGATCGCCTTAGGGTCTTATGATTGAAACGAAGTGTTAATGAAATAAAACGTTTATTATCAAGAAAATATTGTACCCTTACTGCCAAAATCGATTATCTGCTCCGAATGTCAATTTGAAATAGAGCAATTTGAAAGTTTGACACCATAAATAGTTATGAAGATGTTTATCGTAGTTGCGAGTAACAAATAATGAAAAATACATTATTCACCTAATAACAAATAAGATAAAAATCTCTGAAAACGTGCAATTTTTTTAGGAAAATTGAGAAAACTGTAGCTTAGGGGTGCATTTAATTGGTTTTGGCTGAATGTGGAAAAACTTCCAGATCTCTTAAACTAGCCCACCCTCGGTTCTAATAAGTACTACAATTTATAATCCTTTAGTTTTAAGATAATCATCTCTTTAGTACAAAGTGATTCAGTTCACAAAATTATCTAGTTATCATGAAAATGAAAATATTTAGTTGGTTTTAGCTGAAGAGAAGTAAGCAAGATGCAAGACTTATTTTAATTATCTGCAGGGTTTCTTAAGACTTTCTTCTTATTCTTAAGACCATAATTACCGTAAATGTGCAGAATATCAAAGGAATGCATAATAATTGAATAAAAGTTAAAAAAATATTAAAATATTCGTTTATTACAAACAACATTGTTAAAATTAAAGAACTAATCGTCATTCCTCTGCGCTTGACTCATCAGACGATGGGTCATCCGTGTCAGAGACAGTTGCTGCAGGCAAGCGATCGACTTGGCTGGCTTCAGTAGGCAGAGACTTAAACCATCCATGGTATTCCTCGGGTATGACGCCTTTGTCGCAAAGGTTGACAAGATCTTTCTTCTTTGCAATAGATATAGGCAAAGGCTCGTCGTACAGTTGCTGTAATGGTGGCAACACTGTTCAGTTTCTGCTTGAAGGCGCTGTTGACTCATCTTCCCGTTGTTGCCTCTGTTTATTTCTAGTGGAGTAACCATCATTTGAATGAGATGAAGATGCTGCCGCATTTGTGCTTGAGTTGGTTTTAGTAACGTCATTGGTAACATCCATTATCACGAAGTCGTTTGACTTGTTATAGCTATAATACATTTTAGGATCTCCTTTCACGTACCTCATCCGTTTAATTTTCAGCCAGTTCACACGAGCACCTTCCGTATTTTTAGTTCTATTTACGATCACTTTTTCTGCCAAAGTTTTCAAGTCCTTGAATTCATGGTACTTGAACTCTTTCACGTGGTAATGATCCTTGGTAATTTTTTGTCGCCCTTCTTGTAAACTTTCTTCGACCGAGCACGTTTGAATATATTTATCCAGTCGGACATGCAGTAAATATCACAATTTTTCTTAGCTGTTTCTATGGAACTATGCATGGAGTCAGCTTCCATGTAGCTGTGGCCCGATTCGAGAAATGTGTGTTCTATGACATTAATATGTATGTCCTCCTGCATCATTAACCACAATAACATGGCAGCTACGTACTTTTGATTACGGTTCTGACCACCGCACGTGTCCGAGATTAAGCTGATTTCCGTAATGTCTTTCGGCACGCATGACCAATAGGAGTTTCTCCGGTTGTAATATTTCGAATATACTACTCAGGTTGCAAAGGCTCTGAAATCTTTCTTTAGTTTGAGAAATTAATATATCTAAACAGCAATAGTATACATTGACTTTGAAATAGGATTCCGGGTCGGAAATTCTCTCATCTTGTGATAACTCATCAAAAAAACGCTTCGTTATCTTTCGCCTACTGTTTTTAAAAACAGTTGTTACCCCCCACTTTTTTGCTAAATCTTTGGATTCATTTAGCAAACTATTAAATTAATTCTGATTTCTTAATTGGCACAGTCTATTTAAAAGATTACTTAATAAAATACTAGATTTCTGTAAGTCATTATTTTCATGCTGTAGAGCTTTAGAAACAGGATTAATAATTTCAAATAGTGAAGAAAAAAATGTAACGAGCACTAAGAAATCAAAACTCTCTAAAATATTAATTATACTTTTACATTCTTCACGTTCATCTTTTTTATTTGAAATTAAATTTAGTTGGTACAAAGTTTTCATGATTAGTAAAAAAAATTTCTTTACTGCTAATAAAGCGTCGTTCCTAGAAGACCATCTGGTAGGACATACCTTTTTAAGGGTAATCAAATATTTTTCAGATGAATCGACACTTAGCATAGCCCAGCGTTTTATACTATTGCCAAAAAAAGTATATATTTTTTCTAAATTATCGAAAAAAGTCGATACTTCACGAACATGTCTCGCAGCATCGTTCAAAACCAAGTTTAAAGCGTGCGCAGCACAATGAACATAATCGGCATTTGGAGCATGCTCTTTTATTAGGGTTTGTAATCCTCCATACACACCCGACATAACATTTGCTCCATCGTATCCCTGTCCTCTACATTTAGTCAAATCAATTCCATATTCTTTAGTCAAATTTAAAATGACAGTTTTCAGACCTGCAGCACTGCAATCGGTTACTGCTATGAATCCTAAAAAGGACTCACAGATTTTTATTTCTTTAGGCACATTATCATCATTTTCTGTAACCGAGATATATCGAAAAACTACAGATAGTTGGTCAATTTTTGACAAGTCTTGTGTTGTATCCAGAATTATTGTCAGAAATGGAGCTTTTTTAATTTCTGAGATAATACTGTTCCTAACGTTAGTACCAAGCAAACTAATAATTTCGTTTTGAATCGTAGGGCTTAAATAATTTATTTCACCTTTCGGTTTTAGAAAAAGTTATTTTAAAGTTGCATCATAGTTAGATAGCAGACGTGAAATTGCCATAAAATTACCAGAATCAGAATCATGCCCCCTCAAAGGTAGATTACAAGATACTAAAGTAATTATAACATTAATTATACGATGCAGTACATCTCTCCAGAATGTAATTTTACTATCGATTTCACTTTTCAATAGAGTATCGATGGTATTTCCTTGCAACCAATTATTATAAGAGAGTGAGGCACTAATATGCTGCTGTGACTTTTCATGGTCAAGAATAGTTTGTGTGAAATTGCTTCTAACCGAAACACCGTTAACCCAAGCAGAGGAGTACGATTTGTTTTGACGATCTGCTAATAACCAACAGAAGTGACAGTACGGTTTGTTTAAAACGTAAAGGTGCGATTCCACCAAAATAGTGTGCAGCACATTTGCTTGCAAACACTTTGGGCAAAACTCCAACAGTGCAGGTACTAAGCTGGAGTCGCATTTGGCTTCCGTCTCCACTGGTAAGGCTGTGCGTAACTTTTGTAAGCGCACAGTTCAGCACACTTGTGCGCGAACATGTTCACTGAGCAGAGTTTCTGCCGAGACAGTTCAGTAGTTAATATGAACGGGCAGGAAAACGTAGTGCTTTGTGCTGCAGCATGTGTATTACTATGCAGTCTCCTTAAAAAGAAACGAAGGAAGAAACCGCGATGTTGGGTGAGGCCGTTACTACAGCGACGGAATGAAGAAACTAATAAATTTCTAGAAGAAATAAAAATAGATCCATTGAGTGGATTTAAAAACTTCACACGTATATCTTGCGAAGATTTTGAGTTGCTGGTTAATGTAACTGGTCCTTTTATTGCTAAGCAAAATACCAACTACAGAAAATGTGTCCCTGTTTCAATAAGGCTTGCAATCACCTTAAGATATCTTGCTACTGGAGATTCTTTTGCAAGTTGAATGTTCTTATTTAAAGTTTCAAAAGAGCTTATTGCTCGGATTGTACCTGAGACTTGTAAGGCGTTGATAAGCGTGTTGAAAGAAAATATAAAGGTAAGAAAATTAAAATAATATACCATTTTATTTTAGTCACTTTTATTGCATTACATTTCATGCCAAGATAATGTTTCGCCATCATTCTGACGTAAAAGATCTGAATAATCATTATCGCGGACCTGAAAACTTGAAGCCGGTCCTTGACTCTGACAATTTGACGAATCTGAATACGGTGAAGGCATTGGAGTTGTAACATATTTTCCAGTACCAATAATAGCGTCATACAATAAATTATCTATATCCCTTTGTACTAAAATCTTGGTTCGCTCATCTCTAATTTTCCTTAATTTTGTTGCGACGGCTGCAGCAAAAATGTCTTCGTCATCAGGTTTTTTTGCTTCCATCTGCTTGTTTACGTTATTCATAATGGACAAAGCTTGGGCGATTCTCGGGTCTTCTTCGACAATACGGCGTTTAAGTGAGTTCTTCGGAGCCTTAAACTTTTCAACTGGCCTTTCATGAAGAGACTCTTGATCTTCATTTACTGTGTCATTCTGGATAATAATATCTTGTGATACCTGAAATAGTAATAAAATTTCCTTTTTCAGATGCCTAACACTTTAGAAGAATGGATGATCTTAGAGCGCCAATTTGACCATCTTTGGAATTTCCCTCATTGCATTGGGGCTATGGATGGCAAACACGTTGTTATTCAAGCTCCAAGTAATACTGGAAGCGACTTTTTCAATTACAAAGGTGATTTCAGCATTGTGCTTTTAGCACTGGTTGATGCAAATTATAAGTTTATGTACGTAGATGTCGGTTGTAAAGGAAGAATATCGGATGGTGGTGTTTTCAAAAATACTGGTTTCTATGCTAATCTCCAGCAAGGAAAATTAAATTTGCCTGAACCTTACCCGTTACCCGGAAGGAACAAACCAATTCCACATGTCATTGTGGCAGATGATGCTTTTGGGTTAGATATAAATTTATTGAAACCATATCCCGGTCAACATGACAAAAGATCAAAAGAGAGAATATTTAATTATCGGTTGAGCAGAGCGAGACGTATTGTGGAAAACGTATTCGGCATTATGTCCGGTGTATTTCGCGTACTCAGGAAACCTATTCTGTTAGCTCCAGAAAAGACACAATTGATAACACTGACATGTTGTTACTTGCATAATTTTTTGATAACACAAAAATCGTCTTCACAACTTTATACTTCTGCTGGCTGTTTTGATACTGAGAACCAAATTACTCATTGCACTATCGATGGAAGTTGGCGGCGTGATGCAGCCATGGCAAACTTATTGCCTTTAAGACATGTTGCAAGAAGAATGCAAGAAGAATTTGCACATTATTTCCAAACTGACATCGGAATGGTGCCATGGCAAGAAACACTGGCGTAAATAGTATAGGTATCTAAGTAATAATATTAGAGCTAAGAAAATAAACATTTAAAACGTACCTACCTGTTCATTTATTTCGTCGTGTGAGTTCAAGCTGACGTTCGGCTCATCCCTTCCATGAAAGAAATTCAAATATGCATAAGCAAACCATTTCGGCTTATATATATCTAAAATCCCAGAACCTGAAGATTTTGAGTCCGCGATTTTCTTCTTTTCTCTTGACGGGAAGCTTCTATCACTGAATCTCCTCTCAAACACATATAAGCCTCCTCTCGATGCCCTCGCCCACCGCAAAACTCGTACTCAACTCACTGGTACAGTCGGGACTCGAACCCGCATTCGCCGCGCTGCTGGCAACGATTCAAACCACTCGGCCACCGCGGCTTATTTACACTAGTTACTTATATCCAAAAACTATACAATGTCTATGTCGGTAAATATTATTTATATTCTCCTCAGAGACTTTATATTAAATCTTTATCAAAACATATAACAAAAATGTCACGAACCGCTGTCTGTACATGGAAGGTATATGAGAAAACATATTAATAGGACCATTATCAACGCAAATAACACCAAAACCAATGATTGATAGAATTTTGTCCGTTTATCTGTTTGTCTGTGCGTCTGTGCACGTTAATCTCAGCAACGGCCCATCCGATTCAGTTGCGGTCTTCACCAATATATTGTGGTAAGCCTCACTATACATACTAAAATATGCAAAAGATATGTCAAGAAAATACTACCCAAAGCCACCATTCCATGCGGACACAGCTAGTTATTAATACTAATAATGATACTATTTCGTATGTCATTTACAACCATGGCTCAAAATTTCACGATCAATAATTTATCGCACTTTAAATAAATCTCAGAATGTATATTAAAACTAGCGGACTCGGCCGCGCGTTGTTGTGGCCAGGGTTTCTGTCATATTACATTGCAAACAAACAAACACTTACTCAATCTAGTCAACAGACATCGCCATCTGTTAGAATTGCTCGGAGCTAACATATAATGGCGACTGTCAAACAATAGACAAACAATCCGCAACAAAACAATATTGCGGCTACAAATTGAGATGTAAGCTATCCCATCTCTCAAGCTGGATCAAATCGCACACGGCGCGCAAGTCTGACCAAAATCGGTCTAGTAGCTCAGGAGTCCATCCGTAGGTCCGTCTGTACAACTTCATTGATGATAAACTGACCGATTCTTCGAATCGAAACAAAATAGAAACGACTCACCCATGTGGTTTAATTTACCCATTGTAGCTTCCTCTCCCAGGAACTTTCCCTGGTAAGGATCGTTTCTTCAGAGCAGGCACTTATCCCACTTCTGATGTCGGGGCGGCGAGACAGAACCCGATGAAGTATTACCATTCTTGCTGTTATTACCCATTATGTATAATATAGCATTCGCGGTAACGCGGATATTCTGAGTCTGGATAATCATAACAAGACTATATGATAGTTGTGTACACGATAGACTCAGACGCGAGGATAAACGAATCCGCGATCACCAGGACAACTGTTCGCTGCGTCCCCGTGGCTAAGACTGTGGTATCTTGGTCTTACTCCGAACACCCCATTTCTCTCATAATGCAAAAATGGACTCTCTTCCAAACATCTGGCGAACATTATAAAAGGATCTTTCTATGGACCCTTTGTCCAACATCTGGCGAACATCCTTTAGGGATAGTTCTAAACAATAGTTTCCTTAGTCCTGTGATCGCGGCTACGTTGACAACCATGTGCCGTCCAAGGTCTAAGCCTAATCGTAGGTAATAAAATTATTTTACAAAGTTTGCTTCCCATAGAGAAAGCTAACCACATGTATTCTCCGACATATATATATATATATACCGTAAAACGGGATGAATAGAATTCACGGGGTAAATAGAAATATTCTTGGGAAAAAGTCTAAAAGCCTGTGATACGAAAACTACTATTAATGGAATTGGCAAGTGAATACTTTTTTACAACGGCAACTTTTTTTCTTTGGGCTGACAACATTTGAGTAGTCTGAAGTTAGCAATTTATGTGAAAAAAGTGACTTTAAAGTACAACGGTTTTGTGTATATCGTTTGCGCTCATTATAACTTATTTCTATTTAGGTAGTTAAATTGTATTTTGAGAACAAAATTAGTTAATTCGGCAGTGAAGTGTATCCTGTATAAATTGCAGAGGTAAGTTTTATTGATTAGTTTGATTTTTAATGTTTTAAAAATAAAAATATAGCCCCCTTAAATATTTTGCGATTACGAAGTGAATAGAGACGACTGAGGGGTAAATAGAAACGCCATATGAGGTGAATAGAAACGGCAGAGGGTTAAATAGGAACGAGAAAGGGTTTAATAGAAACGCTATAATAGGGTTGGCACTTTATGCAGGTTGTCGAATTCTTATTTTTTAACTAGGTACCTACTTTTTATTATATTTATGTAGGTTTTTAAAACGGACAAAATGTGTGCGTTTTAAAAACCAACATAGTTTTTATTAGAACTGCTTATTTCAAAATTGAATGTATTGAAAGCTGTTGTTGACTATAAGTTAGAAGGTATTTATTAAATTAAAGTAACCATTTTATCAGTACTTCACACTACAGTCACTTTTTATTTATATATCTATTTTGTATTTATACGCAGGTATAGTTTCAATATGCCACGCATCTACAAACCAGACCCGCGGTGTAAGAGGTATTTAAAATATGACACTAACTTGATACAACAGGCTGTGCATGAATATTCTGCGGGTAATAGTTCTCTTGACATAATTTCAAAAAAATACAATATACACAGGTCTGTATTATACAGACACTGTACAAGGAATGACATGAAAAGTCAAGGAGGTCAAACAGTTTTGTCAAAAGAGACTGAAGAAGAATTTATTAAATACATAAATGTATGTGCTGACTGGGGCTATCCTTTGGAGGCTTATGATCTAAGAATGCTAGTTAAGGTGTATCTTGATAAATTGGGAGTCAATGAAAGGAGATTCAATAACAACATGCCTGGGCCAGATTTTGTAACCTCTTTTATGAAAAGACACAAAGATGCAATTTCTCAAAGGTTATCGCAAAATATAAAGCGAAATCGAGCTGCTGTTTCACCTGAAATAATAAAAAAATATTTTGAGGAATTAGAAATTTCATTATCAGACGTATCGAGGGGTAATATAATAAATTACGACGAAACAAACCTTTCAGATGATCCTGGGCGGAAGAAAATAATTACAAAAAAGGGCGTAAAATATCCAGAGCGGGTGATGAATCACTCGAAGTCAGCCGTTTCTATTATGATCGCGTGTACAGCTGAGGGAGATTTACTGCCTCCTTACGTTGTCTATAAAGCACAACATTTGTATAATACTTGGACGGTTAACGGGCCAATAGGGACTCGTTACAATAGATCGCAGTCAGGGTGGTTTAAATCGGTCATCATACCCTATTTTCAAGGAGTGCCCGGAAGAAAAATCTTGATCGGTGATAATTTGTCGTCGCACCTTTCATTAGATCTTATTAAACTGTGCCATGAAGAAAACATAAGTTTCGTCTTTTTGCCAGCTAATTCAACGCACATTACACAGCCATTGGATGTGGCCTTTTTCAGGCCAATGAAAATAGCTTGGCGAAATATTTTGTTTCAATGGAAAAAAACCGATGGTCGCCAACAAGCAACGATTCCAAAAGGATGTTTTCCACATTTACTGTCTATGCTTTTAGACGCCCTAAAACACAATGCTAAAGAAAATATTTTAGCAGGTTTCAAAAAAACTGATATTAATCCACTGGACCCGACACAAGTACTGAAAAGATTACCTGGATATGAAAGAGTCAGTCATCAAACAGAAACTATTGATGAATCTGTTCTAACAATACTTAAAGAGATGCGGTATGGAACTATAAATGTCGTTGAACCTAAAAGAAAAAGAAAAATAGAAGTAAAACCTGGAAAGAGCGTTAGTCTTGAAGAAATTTATGCTGAAACAGAAATTTATGACGAGAACAAAAACCCAAAGAAAAAAAATAAGAAGACAAAAGTACAACTTGCAGAAAAAAAAGAAATTAATGACAATAACAAGCAAAAAGAACCAATAACAAAGAAAGGAAAAGGAATAGGAAAGAAGTCAAAAACACTACCACATCCAAATTTAACAGATGAAACGAAATCTCTCGCCGTTAACTTTTTAAAGGATGATCTTGAAGTAGGAACGTCACAGATGTTTTACGGTGATGAAAGTCACATAAACAATGAGCCAAGTACAAGCTACAATACAGAAGTACGAAAAACAACCATATTATCACAGTCAAAGAGTACAGTTGAGGCCAATGATTACTTAGATATAGAAACTGTACCAACTATTTTTGGTGATGATGTAGTTATTGATCACTTTGAAACGATTGACAATTTAAATGTTTCTGATTCTCCGAATGGGAGTAATGAAATAAAAAAAAATAACAAAATTGAAATTCTGTCCGATATTTCGATTACAAATCCTGAACTTAAAGAAAAATTCTTACATGATTATAACATGATATCTATTAAGCCTGATACCAAACAAAAAAAAAACAGAATACTTTGTAACTGATAAACGAAAGACTACTAGAAAACAAAAAAAACATCGAAATGATGAGGAAATATTATCTGATTTAACCCTTTTCTTGACGGTGTATCTCCATAGATACAGTCAACTTTGAAAAATCATTTATAAAAAAACCTTATCTGTAGAACGAAACTTTACAACTTTTTTAAAAGTGGCACTATTTCGGAACCTGTCTACGTCAAATTGATCTTTGTTGAAGTAACGGTTACTTCATAATATTTCAAAATACCGAACGGACTGAATGCAATTCCGCGTAAAAAGGTAAGAATAATTATTTTTTTATTTATTTTGTTCAATCAAGTGCTTATTGTACATGGCATGATAAATTAGAATGTTAGGTTAGTGTCAGGATAGAGATTTTTCGAGTCAAAACGTAATAATTTTATTGGAAACTAACTCTGAAATGATATGTATCTCGCAGTGCACACTGCCATGTTCACTAATATTTATTTTTTTAATGAAGTGTATCTTGTGGTGCACACTGCCTAATTGTTCAGACCTTATTTTTATATATGCTTGGGTAAATTTGGAATTTGTGGTGAATGTTGCTTTGCATGAAGGGTGAGCTTTGGGTATTTGTTTCAGGGGGGAGTACAACGGTCTTTCGCAAGAGCAAAAAAAAATTTGCGCGCTTGTTCCAAAATCGGGCAGACAATCAACAGACGATGAATCATCTGAGTCTGGAAATGAAATGCAGGATTTTCCATTTTTACGTAGGGTAGACGATGATTCGTCACCCGCGCCTTCATTACCATCATCACTGGAAAACCTGAATTTACTCTCTGATGACGAAATAGTTCCTGTTCAAGAAGCGGTGCATCTCCGTTGCAACCCTCTCCTTTGACACCATGTCAACAAAATCAGCCACCATCTCCAGTAGTCTTGCAATCTTCACAGTCTTTACCACACATCCCGCAATCGCCAGCCATTCCACCATTTCCTGGATCTCCGTTGAATTCAACTCGCTCTAAAGTTAGACTACCCAGATTGATAATAGCACGTTCAAGATTAGCAAGACCTAAAATGCCGTCACTCAACTTTCAATGGACTCGACATAAATTTGCACATAGAGCTGAAACAGAGACTAATAATTTTCCATTAGATGACAGTTCTAAGACTCCTTACGAGTACTTTGCCACCTTTGTAACGAATGATACCATGCCCTGAAATAATAAAGCACTCTAACGCCCGTATGGGCGGTGTTGATCTAGCAGATATGCTAGTAGCTCTTTATAGAACTGAGTTGAAAGGGCACCGTTGGTATCTTCCTTTAGTGTCACAGTTATTGGACATTTACGTAACAAATAGGTGGATTTTGTACCGCAGACATCACACTGGTACTACGTAATGCGGTACACTATGAGTTTGAAAAAATTCAGGTTCAATATAGTGCAGAATTTATTACTGCACGACCGGTCTATGCGAAAGCAATCTGCAGGCGTAATGGGTCCTACCCTTTTAAAAGTTATAAAGACAACAGTTGCTGAACAGCCATCTTCAGATGTTCGTTATGATCAATTAGATCATTTCCCAATTTTTGGGTCAAAAGGAAGGTGCAAACTATGTACAAAAGGTCAAATCACCGTTGCCTATTCAAAGTGCCACGTGAGAGTATGCTTATTACCTGACAGAAATTGTTCTTTTTTGTTTTCACAAGGAATAATTAAATTTATTATGCATTTGCAAATCTTAATCATAAAGAATATTAAAAACTGAATTATGAGATGAGTTTTATTGATTTTCCTTATTTTGGCATTGTATCTTATAAGATACAGTTCTCCATGACAATAATTTGTTACATACTAAGCAATGTATCTCACGGGATACATTGAGTATCATCATACTGAGAAGCATAGGATTTTTTTTTCAATTTTTCCCAGCATTCTAATATATAAATAAATTGATTTTTCATAAAAAAGTATGTCAATTCTTTTTTTTTTTTTTGCCAAGTTAAGGGTTAATATCTGATATTGAATGAAAAGAATATTCGCATGAAAAAAATGCGGGTGTGTGTTATTCGAGAAATTTAAGTATCACATTCCAGAGTGAAAAAATTATGTTGACATTTTACTGATTTTGAGCTAGGTACTTAATTAATTTGACATCCATTTTCATGCGATTTTTATTTACGTTTATTATGTCTCGTTACATAAATTCTTTGAGTCTTTTATTATGTCCTATTTTCAATTCAATAATTGAAACAGGATAAAATAGTAAGGGTTTTTTTTTCAAAACATAAAATGTTTGACGTTGTTTAATTTCGTTTTAATAAAAACATTTAATAATATTATAAATCCACTCTTTTACTTCATTATCTATGTATCTACTTACATATAAAGATTAATTATTTATAGATACATGATTATAACATAAAATGTTTTGACAACCCTATCACATTTCTCTATTAACCCCATATGTCGTATCTTTTGACCCCGTATTCCGGGCAAATAGAAATTGACCAGTTTTTTCATTTTTTCTCGTAAGTAGATAATAAATTGTGATTCAAAATGTAATAAGGTTGTAAATTAACACAAGACTCCCACTATGTAATCAGTTTTATTGCCAGAAACATAGAATTTATATTGTTAAAGTTGGTTTGAAAGTCCAGATTGTTTCTATTAACCCCGTTTTACGCTATATATATATATAAATATATATATAACATATAAACGATTTTTGGGTAAGTAAACCAGATGGCGTTAGTCGTAAGGGACCACGGCTTGCCTATCTATAGCCCTATATAATACTCTAATCTATGCTCCTGACTGCGAAACTTGAGGGGTTCAAATCCTGCTGAGTACAGATATTTGTGTAATGAACATGAATATTTGAACCTTAGTCTTGGATGTCCTATGTATTTAAGTATATATCAATGTATATAAGTAAATATATTGTTGTCTAGTTACCATAACGCAAGCTTTGCTTCATTTGGGACTAGTTCAATTTGTGTAGAATTGTCCCAGGTATTTATTATTAGGCATTTATTTATCTTTAGTTTTCAACACAATAGATTGGCATCCCAGTCTTGTATATAAAGCTAATGAGTCACCACAGACCTCTAAACACACATCCAAACATATTGTTTATTGTACACCATTTTCAACCAATGAGAGTAATAGACCCTTCAAATGTGAACCCGACAAACAACCTTCATGTTCAGGCCATACAAGACCTATACAAAATCTCAAGCAGAATAGGACAGGAAAGAATACATTTCAGTATAAAATGAGTAGAAACAGATTTGCTTTCCTGAAGAACAACTTGCAGTTTGACAGAGCAGCTATATGAAGCAACAGATATCAAATTTTAGATGAACTTTGTAAAAAATTTAGCAATTAAGAGATTCGCAAAACCACTGGTGTGAACGGGGGTGTGATTGTAAAGATCAAGAATGACATGTTACATCGGTTTGGACATATATACAAAGGATGAGTGAAGAAAGATTGACGAATCAGATATATAAAGCAAAAGTGTGTGCAAGAAGAGGCAGAGGAAGGCCACGTTCCAACTACCTGGATCAAATTGATCAGATGCTCAAGGACAGGAATGTCAGAAAGAAGACATACTCAAAACAGATGAGCATGTATGAAGAGACTGATTAATGTGGACGAAGCAAAAGAGGTATTTAAGTCTAGAGAGAACTGGTGCTCTATACTCTCCGCCTTCCCATTTGGGAATTGTCGTGATGATATGATGAGATTATTTGAACATGTATAGGTCGTACCCACACACAGACTCTCCACCAGAGATATTAAAATATATTACACCACTTTGTAAAAAATAGGTGGCTTTATCTCAGAAATAAGCAAAACTTGTAATTTTTTATTTGACTGAACAGAACAAATGACGCCATGATTACAGCTACAACTTCCAAACCATTTCTAGACATTTCACAAATTTCACAATCAGGATGCACCATATTTCATTTATTCCAACAAGTGCGAGTCCAGAAGACCACGAGGTGCACGTACTCGTTTGGTACGTTCAAGCCTACCCACTCTATTAAAGCATGTATGTATGCTTACTTTTTTAACTTCTTTGAATTGAAAAATACACAATGTCACAACCTATTCAACAACCAAATTTTGTACCCAACATAGTCTAGTTAGTTTCTTTTATTTCTCAATATTATGTAGATAGGTCTACGTACGAGGCATTGCTCTTTGAATAAAGTTCAACTCAACTCAAACTGAAAATATTCACTATCACTAACTTATGAGGGACGACCAACAGTAACCTGATTCCATATGCAGAAAACGCCACGAAGCCTTACAAGGCAAAATTGACCCAGACAAACAACTAAATAATACTCCAGTGATTTGGCAGAATATTGAGAGAAGCAGCTACCTACGAATAAGTAAAAACTACTTGTGATGTGCTTGCCTATTGCCTAAGCCTAAGCCAGCCCAAGCATAGCCAGCCATTAGGCATTTTTTCTACCGCGTTTTGTTCGACCCTTCGACAATGGACGGCACAGATGACAGAGCCAATAATACTCTTATCCTTGTCTATACATTGTAATCTTTGTCCTTATCTATGCACTTTCCAGTGTTCAATAGTTCCATGTTAGGTTTAGTTTAATTACAAGCCCATATTATAAGAATTTATGATTATTGAAAAAGATATAAATAACAACTATAGCAAAATATGACTACCATCATATTCAATTTAGTTTGTAGCCAAACTTTATGGTATATCAGACTCTAGTTGAGACGGGAACGCGAAGAAAAAAATCTATTCGAATTTAATAAAAAAAAACTCTTTTATTTTGTAAAATAAAAATTCAGTTCATTTTTCTGTTTCACGACACGTGTGTCCATTATTTATCGCTGTCCACAAATTGATGACCCCGACCGGATTTAAATGTCGCCATGGATACACGGAACATGGAAAATACCCAGGATAGCTTTCAAGATAAGCCCAGGGAAGGCCACTACAGCGCAACATACCGGGTAGGCATGACAGTACCGCCGTTATTCCCAGAAGATCCTGAAATGTGGTTTGCCTAATGTTACAAGCGACTCAGCGAAATTCTACTAAGTGACATCTCAATTGAAACCCTTGTTTGAGTAGCAAATAAAGGACATAATCTGCACGCCACCACCTAGTGGAAACTGCGAAATTTTTTAAACAGAACTCATTAAGCGTTTAAGTGCATTAAAGGAAAAGAGAAGAAGCTGTGGTCAAATATTTTATGTTGCGAATGAGGATAAATAAATATGTATATCCATAGATCTTCCATCCATAGATCCTTGGTCCATAGATTACTTTATTTACTTTACTCTTTGGTCCTTAGAGTTAATGGTTCTTTTCATGGTTCTTTTCTTCTGTTTTACAATATTTCTTGCAAGGAAAAGAGAATATAACTACGTTATTTGGTGTTTTAGGTGTGTAAGAGTGTAGGTGTTAGGTGAAATCTTTTTGCAAAAATATAAATGATCTTCGAAGAATTTTACTTCGTGTAGAAATGGTCCATTGCCTGTGTCTATCTTTAATCCCACTCGTGATTATTAATGGCGGGATGGTTATGATGGTGATGGTCTAAGGATTATTTATAATGTAGTTTTGAGGTTTTATTTGTTAAAACAATATTTTCATTGTGGCTAGTTGCGGCTAGGCGCGTTTGTTTATTAAAATCGCTAACTTACCGGTCTCTCAAAATGTGTAATATGTTGCCAAAAGTAACATGTTGTCCTTTGTTTTTTATCAACACAATTATCATGTTTTCCTCGTTGGTAGGCACTAGCTCTAGTTCGATGAGCACTTGGCCACTGTGTTCCATGGAATTCGATTGAATGGTTGGATGCAAGATGTGACAAGCAAATAGTATTGTAATAACAAAAAAACACAACTGGTCTATATAGGATTGTCAACTCCACTTTGTTGTGTAGGACTTAGTAAAGAGGAAAATGGGAATAACATAGATTTGCCTAATAAAAAGCTATTGGCTTATATAAACACAAATATCAGCTCAGCCCTCAGAGGACACACAAGGAGCATAGTGCGTTGTGCCGTTCATTCACCATGACGAAATGGCATGCATCCTGCATGCCATTTCTGGTACCTACTTGTTGCCATTCTCATTCTTGGTTGTTTGTTTGTTTGTGTATTGTGAATGGGGTCTCCTCTTATGCCTCTTCTTCACATTAGCATTGGAACTCTTTATCATTCTGTTGATTTGTCTAAATGTGGTACACTATTTATTTATTTCAGTCCCATAGAAATACAATAATACTAGATAAAAATGAAATATAAAATACAATAAATAAAAATTACAATATTCTTAAGACTAATTCATATGTAAGGTTGGCAACGTGTGGCTCGGGGTGTTGCGTATCTGGTCTCTGAGTCGCTGGAAACTACACCTTTTGGGCAAAATTCCTCCTGAAGAAAGGTCGACTGCTGGTCGGTCGCAACCCTTACCATGAAAATTGATAATTGATAATTATCATCACGCCTAGTCCTGAACGGGGTAGGCAGAGAGTATAGAGCGCCAGTTCTCTCTAGACTTCTTACTTTACATTTCGTCCACATTCATCAGTCTCTTCATACATGCATCCAATATATAAAATAAAATATTTCTACGTGTTCCTATTGGTTCTGTTTGAAGGCAATAATAAAATGTAGTACAAAACTTGTTTAAAAATACATATCACCAAATATGTATTTGGCTATTTGATCATAGAATTTTATATCTAGGATGGATAATTTGGCTAATTCTAATTAAATTTGCTATTGCGAATAAAATAATGCATAATCTGAGGTAATTAATTGATACTTGTGTTATTGTATCCCACATCTTGATCAATAGTAGCAGAACTTAGGGATGCTGTAAAAAGTGTTTTTGTGATTTGTTCATTGTACCCACTCTGATGGGAGATTGTTTGAATAGGACTCAGCACATGTTCGACAAAATAATCATCCTCTTTGGTGTCTGACGGAAATTGTAATTTCTTTTATTTTTTTTCTCATTATCCTTTTTATTATTTTTCTTAACAGATTGCTTTCTTCCCTGCTTGTTTATTCGACTTTCTTGTTGGTTCTTGAATGTTCTTGATAGTTTTTAGTTGTAAAGTGCATCTTTCTCGGGAGTGTGTGTCGTGTTAGTTGCTTTCTGGGCCCTGCTTTCGGTATTGGTTTCACAAAGTCTGGCGAAAATTGAATAGGTGTACAGCCATTAGATGTAGTTGGCATTTCAAAATTTGTTTTTTTTTATTGTTTTTGTCATTTGACAGCTCTAGCTAGAGTAGCTAACACAGTAACAGACTGTTATAGGACACAGAGGAAATGTCTTTTTTTTTTTTAAAAGTTAATTTGGGCGCAACCGTCTAGTTTGGATGTAGGATGACTACTGAGGTGCGTGGAAAGGATGTATGATGACATGAATAAGGAGAATGATCAAAATCAAAATATTTTATTCAACGTAAGGGACACAGGGAACACTTATTGAACGTCACGTTTAATATAGACTAAAGTTACCACCGTTTCCAAGAAAAAATACCTGCCAGGAGAAGAAACGGCGAAACAAACTCCCCGGTTTGCTTTTTTAACATTTGTTCCCTTTTACGTAGGGGTAGTTACATATATAAACTCTGTACAAGAGGAGCAATTCATTGCCATGCATGGCCATCATTAAAATAATCTGATGTTTTATAATAAGCCTTTTGAATTAATTTACTTTTAACGACAGCTTTAAATTCTACAAAAGGTAATTCAATTATTTTCCGAGGTGACGGGGAGAGAATAGGAGTGTGGTAGGCAAGATAGGGTACAGAGCCAATCTATAACAGGACGATGACAAAAACTCTGATGTTTAGATGCACTTCAACACTTACTGAAGGGTCTTATTTCAGGATCGAAAGATTGAAGCTCAGCATGTGCCACATGTGTCTCTGGTATTAGGAGTTCTTGGGTTTGGGACTGTGCTTGCTTTGGGACGGTCAGTTACGTATAATTTCATAAAGTTTTCTTCAGCAAAAGTGTTGCTGTCAAAAATACCTGCTTTCTTGAAACCACGAAGTTAGAAGAATTCAAATCAACAGTTCAAAAGTTGACAGCCGGTAGATGAAGTATCGAATTATCGATTTTTACGACAATATTCAGAAGCCGTAGTGGCGGAGTGGTTTGATCAATTGCCTGCGACACAAAGATCCAAATCCAAATCAAAGTAAATTAATTTTAAATTTCCTAAAAAACATTAATTTTATTAATATTGATATTTTTTTAAAGGCAGTTTAATTTATATCTTTACAACGTGATACTTAACCTTAGATATTTTTTGTATTTTGATTAAGTTCCTTAATGAATTAAAAGGACAACCTACTTTCAACATCAGTGTGTGTGGACAGTCCAGACGGATTCAAAGAATTAACAAATTCTGTGGGAAAATGAACAGCCTCTTCCAAATCGACTACAGTGTCGACCGAGTAGTATATTTTCGTCGGTGCATAAATTTATGAAAGTGCAAGTTTACCTTTCCAACCTGTTCGGTTTACGTATGTTATCAATGTCGTGATGGACACAGTTGACTAACTCCTGAATGTTATTGATCAAAACTCAAAAGGTTTTGATTGACTAGGACCTAAACACGGTGTAACCAAAAACAAAATTCCTGATTACGCCGGTCTTATTTTTACTGAAGGGACTTCGAAAGTAAAACTCCGTCGTTTTTAATACTTATAAATGCATTTTACTATTCAGTTGAGTTTGTTTTTTTTTATACAACAAGTGTGACAAACAAGCATACGGCCCACCTGATGGGAAACGGTTACCGTAGCCCATTTACGCTCACGATACTAAAGTATCACTTGCGCGTTGCCACTCTGTGTTCGGAGAGTTATAGTGTGTTGGCAGTATGTGGGTTTAATCCCTCTGCTTCCAACAATGTAACAATCCTCCCCCCTCCCCAAGGAGCTCATTACTGGAAACCTTATTCACAACAAAAATTATGTTATTTGTCTACGGACTTCTGTAAGGTAGAGGTCCTGCCTCAGTCGGGCAGCTCCGAATTCGAACGGGAAACCCGTTATGCCCTACCTCTCTTATGTGTTATATGATGTCTCTCATGTGAGATACGGATGAGATTGCTGCAATTTCCTCTGCTGTAGACTGAAGCTGATTATTAGATGTTTGTGTTTGAGATCCTGGAGATGGATTCGTAAAGTAGCCGCGTTGTTTATAAAATTCCGAATCTAAGTTATAATAATCACGAGTATACGGTTGTGGCGTCAAAAAAAAAAACCAAATTACTTTAAATATATTTAATTAAACTTTAAATTCAATCTAATTTACAAAGGTGTGAAAGCTACCGATGCTAGGCTAACAATGACGACATGATTTAAGTAATACTCATACATTGGATACAATAAAGGAACAAGATTACAGTAAGTTTCCGTAGAATAAGCTGACTCGGCGCATCGTGTGTCCGACGTATCGTGGGAACTCACGAACCGTGGGAGCCATGTAGTATCAGGAATATGGAAACCGAAGTCAGCAGTTTCCATATATTGCTATGGCGTAACACACAGTTACTTATTCAATAACAAAATGAGCAATGTAAATATTAGATCAACCTAAAATAAACAACTGTTTGTTTATTTTAGGTTTTAACTTGCATTTTAACATTACCCTGTGGTAATGTTAAAATGCACCAAAACACTCAGACTAGAGTTAGATTGAGTCAAGGCCACCTCTTCATGAAATCTAATGCTGATGTAGTTCGTACTGGCCCATCTTTGCTTCTGTCAATTTAACTGTGATAGTATGTACTAAAAATTGTTGACCGAGTATTACATCATATGGTATCCCACCTGTAGGTACAATATACAAATTAATACTATATCTGTGACTGTCAATAGTTAAGTCTGTGTCGAACTTACCAATTGAAAATACTTTAGAACTTCCTAACCCAGTAAGCAAAATTTTCTGGTATATACTCGCATTTTAATTTTGTAAACAAATCAAGTTATTTAATTTAAGTCGCTACCTGTGTCAATTAAACAATTAGTCACATAATTACCAACTTTCACTGATTTTACACTCATGTTTATAGAATCACGTTTGTTTACATTCAATAAATTTGATGAAACAATATGAATTAGGTAGTCAGGAATTTAGAAGCGTAAAGACGTTTTTAAAAATGAAAAAGATTTATTTCTAATACGTGTCCGAACAGAGTGAGATGTTCGTTAAGACTAAATTAAGTACATAAGAAAGTATTGAAAGCTTAATCTAAGATACGGTCCCACGACTCGCAGCGCAGCTGCATCCGTGGTGCCAGACGCTTGGTCAGCTTAAATAGGTTTTCGCTAGAATCAGTTCTTATCAAGCGTCCGGGTGGCCGCATAACTAGGTAGTTGTTGACAACAAAAATTTTACATTTCACTCACTTGTTCATCTAAATCACATTGCTCACGATCGTATAGTTCGTTCTCGTTCATCTCGTCGTCCTCCTGCTGTTGAACAAACATAGATCGCCGATCTTGTTTATCACCTCCTCAATAATAATTATTTGATGTTTTTTTTAGCTTCCATACCATGTGATGCGCGGCACTCATGCATTTCTTTACTGTTTATCACCTCTGGGAATTCCTTCATCAAAGCCACTTCGTAACTTCTGAGTTTTTTTCTTTCGGTTTTTTAGCCATAATTCTGCTGTTCCAGCTAAACATAGTCGCGCTATTATGAGTTTCTGCTGCTGGCTCCACCCATATATATCGGCATTATCGTCGAGATCTTGTGTCCACTTCGCAGAAGAGTACGTGATGTCATCACCCGTGAACATTGGTACAGCGTCCTTCGTATAAATTAGATTCTTGCTATCGTAGTTTTTGCTCTCTGCCATCGTGCAGAATCGTCGTATATCGTCGTATAAATGCGTCTTTCGTCTTGAATCGTCGTATAAATGCGTCTTGTAATGCGTCCCCGAAACGATCAAGTGCACTTGACAATTCTACGTGCGTGACGATTTCACTTGACGAGGGACTTGACGCGACTTGAAGGTGCCGTCAAGTCCACATGCCGCAGTCGTTTACCGCCCTGTGCCCAGGAAAGTGGCCGTCGCAAAAATTAATAATGGTTTCCAACGCAGACAAGGCATTCCTTGCTATAACTCTAGCGGCATCTATCACAGAAAAAAAGAAAAGGAAGAGGCGATGGTGTAAGGAATGGTATAAAATGAGATATCGATTCACGCATGAACATTTGCAAAGAACTCTTCAAGCAACTGAGCCGGACGATTATAAAAATTTTCTACGAATGGACAACGATTCTTTTGAAACATTGTTGGAGTTGATTAGACCCAATATTGAAAAGCAAGATACCAATATGCGACAAGCTATTCCTGCTAGCCAAAGGCTCTCTATAACTCTTAGGTACTTGGTCACTGGTATGGACTTGGAGGATTTAAAGTTCATGTGTGCTGTCGCTCCTCGTACTTTGGATTTAATAATACAGGAGACGTGTGAGGCTATAATTCAAAAGTTAAAAGAAAATATTCAGGTATGTATGAGATTCATTTATTTTCATTTATATTCATCCTAACCTAAATAATCATAACAAAAATTAAACACTAAATCTGATGGTGAAATATGAGACGACAAAACAGAAAACTTTTTAATGGTTTCTTATATTTTATCTTGTATGTAGGTATGTGCATATCTTGTATGGCTCGGTATATTTTATCTTGTATGTAGGTATGTGCATATCTTGTATGGCTCGGTTGTGCAACCGATTCATACCCAAAAAGTTCTCAGTTTCGTCTATATACCTAGCAGTGGCGTGGGGTGAAAAAAAAGAAAGGTAAAGCCGGACCAAAAAAATGTCTAACGCGTGAATAAGCAAAACGTCATATCTTAACTTGTAAAAAAAAATGCAATAAATTACATACCATATATTAGTGTGTTAGTTCACCTTTCCCAAAACTACGGCGAAATGTTATGTATGGTGCTTGCGTTGCGTTGTATGCAATTTTTCCATGCGACAGAACATGCTTGCTGTACAGTTGTTAGTGTTCACCACCTTCACCATACATGACATTACTGGTATCATATGAACAGTGCATGTCGAGTATGATAAAAGTGGCTTTAAAAAGCCGTTTTAAAGCACACGTCACTCACACGGGGGTTATAAATATACAGCAAAAAAAAGAACTAAAATAAGTGAAACTTAACTTGCCAGCATCATCATCACAAACAAATACCAGCAGGAATACCGCAGTATTTACTTTTCTATACTACAAACCGAAACGAAAACAAAATAACATGGACATGACATGGAAAGCAAAATAACTTATGTAATTTTCAACTGCCGGTTATCCAATCGTATTTATCATACATAGAACTGTGAAAATGTTTAAAACACCCATCCTTACGACTATAATCAATTTTCATATCGGGACGAGCCCGTCCATGTTTAATGATATATTTTTTATTTTCGAAAGATTGTTTTGAGAACGAAGTTAACTCATTTAATAGGTAATCTGTAAGACAACAACCTATTTGTATTAACGCCGCCATTTCTAACCTAACAGACTACGTGACGACAAGAAACAAAAATAAACAAACAAACCTTTACGGTGAAACAAAACAAACACTGTGACATCACTTGGGGCAAGTAAAATTTCACTACTTTCGTTTTTTTTAAACCATATACCACAACACAATCAAGCTTATCACATATTACAATAGATAAATTAGCATAACAAAACAATCCGTGCAAATACGCGCGAAATAATGGCTAGGTGACTAGGTGAGGTCAATGATTGACTTTGATTTGATTGACTCTTGAATTGCTCTGATTGGAGGAATCTTTTCAAGCGAAACGAAACCTTAACACGTAACAAATAAAGATTGGAGGCTATCTGAGATCGGCTTATAATCGCTGTTATATCGACGAATGGTTGGATGTGGTTGTAATGTCTATGTGTGCGTGAATTGCCTACATTTTAACTATTTGAATTCCCAATATTATGAGCGAGTTCCCCAGCCGCCTACTACGTGAAATCGTGTATGTGGGCGTTTGCGCGATTTCACATACATTGCGTTTTTGTATCCAGCATATTGGAGAATATTCTTACAAAGGGCGCAATGTAATTATGTCTCTTGCGATATTATGACTACATAGAATAGTCGTATATGAGCGCGAATCTGCCAAGGGAAGCCGGTGGGAATCGTGTTCTAAGGACGCTTCGCCACTGATACCTAGCCTTTCGATTGCTTTAAGAAGTTACTAAAAAGAATAGAAGTTTTGTAAGAACTTAGCCGCAGTCTGTGATTCTTGTTCTTCAGTAGTTGGTTCTGGTATATGAACCATTACAGGCTGTTCATGAGACAGACTTGGCGCCTGCATAGGTGGAGATGGCACAATAATGAGTGATTTGGCAGTACCATGCACCGGTGTCTTGCCTATGACTTGTGAGTGTGACTGATGTGGTGCGGGTGGTTGGTATGTCAATGTTGAGTGTTGCCCACTTGGTGATGGTAACTGGTATGTCAAGGTTGAGTGGTGTATATTTGGTGGTTGTGTCTGGTATGTCAAGGTTGAGTGGTGTACATTTGGGAATGGCACAGGTGATGGTGACTGATGTGGTGTGGGTGATTGGTATGTCGTAGATGAGTGGAGTGCATTTGGTGATGGCATAGGTGGTGGTGACTGATGTGGTGCGGGTGACTGGTACGTCAAAGTTGAGTGGAGTGCATTTGGTGATGGCACAGGTGGTGGTGACTGATGTGACGCGGGGGATAGGTATGAGTATGTGTATATGGGTGAGCTAGCAGGCAAGATCTGAACTCCGTTTCTTGACAGTGATCCCATTTCGCCTTCGAATAAAACATTTATTATTTTCTCCGCATAGCGTCTTTGATCTACTGATAAACGTTTGAGTTTAAGAGCCCAGCTCTTCGCAATTATATCCGTTTCAGAGTCGTCAGGTTTTTTTAAATAATGCGATGCTATATCTATCAGATCTTGCTGTGTTGTGTTTTTGCTTTTCTTTGGTTGTGGCATCTCTTTTTGATAATTGGATGACCCGGAAGCCTGTAAGAAAATTAACCAATGTTTGTATTATTCACAGGTACCGAGAACGACCGAGGACTGGAAAAAAGTAGCCAAAGAGTTCGAGAGACGATGGAATTTTCCCAACTGTATAGGTGCAGTTGATGGCAAGCATATCGAAATAGAAAAACCTTCAAATTCTGGATCTTAGTATTTTAACTATAAAAAGACATTTAGTATTGTTCTAATGGCTATTGTAAACGCCAATTATAAATTTATGATGGTTGATGTTGGCGCAAATGGGCGGATGTCAGACGGTGGAACTCTGAAAAATACAAAGTTTTGGCAATTGTTTTCTGAAATCGAAAACAAGCTTAATATTCCGGAGCCATGTGAGTTACTAGAAAGCGATAAAAAGTTTCCGTTTGTACTTGTAGGTGATGAAGCTTTCCAACTGACTCCAAACTTCGTGAAGCCATACAACAAAGCCGTCTTGACAGATGAAAGACGGATTTTCAACTACAGATTATGAAGAGCCAGGAGGGTGGTTGAAAATGCTTTTGGTATCCTGTCTTGGCGATTCAAAATATTTAAAAAAGACGTTGGACTGCATCTCGATAAAACGCGAAAACTTGTTTTGGCTGCCTGTCACTTACACAACTATTTTTGTGAAAAAAATAAAAACAAATATATTCAACCAGGAGATGTTGACATAGAAGAACCAAATACCACAGTCACAAGAGGTGCGTGGAGACAAGGACGCCAATTATTAAATATAGAGCGAGTACGAGGAAACTCGGCAAATGAGGCAAAAAGAGTGAGAGATGACTTTTGCGAGTACTTTAATGGTAATGGTTCAGTCCCTTATTTAAAAACAAACTTAAAAGTAAAATGTATCTTTGAATAGTAAATAAAAAATGTTTTACCTCACTGCTTAAACTGCTTTCAGTATCACTTATACACATTTGGTCTGACAGAAATAACAGTTCATTGTAATAGTAAAGTGACGGTTTTGGTACATCATCGGAAGAGGCGCCAGACCGTTTTGCTTGTTCAATCTTTTTTCTTTCTTTGTTGAAGTTGGTTCTTAATGCATTAATTTTTCTCTTCAATAACTCTTCGGTGTAGGTAGGTTTATACGCTCGAAGTGCTTTGACTATGCTTGTTAAAGCAACCGACCTTTTGTTTTTATCCGCATACTCCTTACTTTTAATTTTCCACAGTGCAGGATAATCTCTGTAGAGAGATAATAATATCACAAAATCACGCTCGGTAATTAAGTCGGCGCTTGCCGCCAAAGCCACGTCTCGGTCCGGTTCGTCGTCCGCCATCTTCGATGTTCCGGCCGCAACTGAATAAAAACTTGTCAAGTCGCGTCAAGTCGCATCAAGCGCAAGGTGCTTCAAGTGCCGTCAATCAAAATTTCTGTCAATATGGTCAAGCCCGTAAATTACTTGACGGGACTTGTCAAGTCAACGCTGTAAACGATCAATATTCACTTCAAGCACGTAGACTTGTCAAGTGCACTTGATCGTTTCGGGGACCCATAACTGAGCGCAAGTTGCGAGCCGAGCTGACGCTCCCGTCGGGCGAGAGACGCGGGACACGGGGGGAATAGGCAGATCGCGATGTAGCGGCGAACGAGCCGAGCGCTTTCCTACCTACATTTCTCGGGTGCGACGTACCTACTAAGCGACGCGCGGCACCCGCGTTACACGAGTTATTTCAGGGGCGAGGCGGAGCGGCTTTTAAAAATGACACAAGTTGTCCGGACTACGGTTTATTCGGAACTATACACGCTTTCACGCTGAATCATACAGGTAATAGTAACGTTCAACGTCTTCCACTGTTTCCTATCTGTTGCAACTCTTAGCCAAAGGGGGCCTAGAGTCAACTTCAAATCATCCATCAACCATTTGCTCACTTTGCGACCTCAGCTTCTTGCTCCATCTCTTGGATACCAGACTGTTACATGCTTGCTCAATTTTTCATGCTGACAACGGAGCATATGCCCTGTCCATCTTCATTTTAGTTGGTCAATTTGTGTAAGGTTTTCTGTGAGTTTAGTTTTGTCTGATATCCATATTTCTGACTCTATCCTTTAACTTTAGCCCTAGTAAGGTGCTAGACTCCATGGCTCGTTGACATTTTGCAAGCTTTTCCCTTAGATTTTTTGCCAAGCCCAGGTTTCACAGCCATATGTGATGCAAGGAAGAATGCATCAAAAGTACTCTTTTTAATCTTGATGCTGAGTTCTGAATCTTACAGGTAACTTAAACATAGGTAGGCAGGGGTGGTACCCACCCAGAGGCAGCAAAAAAACAGGGGGGTATCGATTTAGTTTTTGAGTAAACTCACTTTTTTCACAAAGATTTGCCACAAACACGTGGTTTTCAGTTTTTCGAGTTTTCTTCCACAGGGGTGGAATTTGGGGATTTTTTTTCTGCTATCAGGTAGCCACTGTGAATCCGCACAATTTGGTGTATGCTGCACTGTTGTACGAGCACTTTTTTAAAAATTTCTTGTTTTTACGTAATTATACGATGGAGCTCAGCGATAAATCGACCGTTCGGAACGAGATTTCGAGCGCTACTTGATTTTTAATGTTGTCTTACCTTTACTTTTTTTACACCTGAAACAAAACGGAAATACAAAGTACTTAGATCTGTAGTGCCGTCAATCAAACGCAGGTGGCGGCAATCCGGTAATAGGTGATAGTAAGCCAGGAAGTCGGAACCATTGATAGCGGAGCCTACATCCGCTATGACAAAATTCCATGTAAAATCCCGGCGTAACCCAAGATTTAAAGTTAGGGTAATGTGGCCATAAGTTGTAATCGTACTGCCGTTCGCGGCCCGCAGCTTAAAACTAGAGGGGTATTGTTTGGCCTTCAGAAAACTACGCGGGTAACAACAGAGATCGGAGCCGGTGTCAATCAAAAATCTACGTCCAGTTCCTCGATCGGTAACGAACAAACGACGGCCAGGCTGGTTACAATCAGTAGCCGCCTCTACTGACTGTCCTTGGCGTTTCCCTCCTTGTTGGAAACCCAGCTACATGGGCTGATGCACTTGCTCGCTTTCTTGGCATAAGTCTTGTGATACCAGCACATGCGAGAGACAGAGCGAGACGACGACCTTGATCTTGGACGCGAGGAAGACCTAGATGAGCGTGAGCGGTTATTGCTCAAGGTATCCACTTTCTTAGTCAACTCATTCAGGCAAGTCATTAATTTATTTAAATCAAATGGGGAACGAGCCCTAGTTTCACATACGTTAGCGGCAGCGTGAGGTAGGGTATTGTTGTTTTTAATCTGTATTTGTTGAGGGTTTCTTCTCTACTGGTGGTTGTGGTCTACAATAAAAAGTTTATTTACTAATTTACGTCGTTTTATTCATCAAATGCAAATTCACATTGTAGACGATCCATCGTCACAAGTCCAAGAGAAAAAATACTATGGCGAATCGTTGTTGCCACATCAAGACATAAAAATTAACCAAGATTAAAGTTACGTCCCGTTTGTGCATTGAATATCCAACATTATTGAATAAGCCCCAGAGTCTTTGTTTGGTTGTCCTGAGCTTTCTTTAAAGAGTCAGCAGCATTTGTATCATGCTTAAAATTGGCTTTTTCAGTCCATCCTTATTGTTAAATGGTTTTGATGCCAAGTTCAATGTGCGAGCGAATCGTGAAATGTTTTTTTCTTAAATTTTTTCCTTATAAGCGTTTGTAATAGCTCTAGCGATATTAGCGCCATTACGTGTGACAAACGCTACCTCTTTGTTACTTGTGATACCCCATTTTTCTGTCATATTAATACTTACTTTTGCTAACTATGTGTGGTTCTGTTAGAGTAGTTACACCAAAAATTATGCTAACATATGTAATGTCAAATAAAACTTATATATAATTTTAAAATGTTTATTAATTATCAAAATAAATGTAAAGCCATGGTGGCCGAGCGGTTCGAGCAGTTACCTGCGACGCAAAGGTCGCAAGTTCAAATCCCGACTGTACCAATGAGTTTTTCTCAACTTAAGTACAGTGATTAGTCACACCACGTGCTTTTCGGTGAAGGAAAATATCGATAGAAAACAGTTGTTGTTTCTGTTGTCGCAAAGAGAAACATTGCATTTTGCACACATAACGAAGTAAATTTCAGACGTCAGCACGAGCTTGTCGTGCACATGCTGCTTTCTGGGCAATTTCCACTGCCTGCCCAATTGTCAGGCTATTTGAATCGCACTCGAATAGCCGGTCACGCTCCGGTCCCGTTCTGAAGGCTAGCACAAAGCGGTCACGCAGCAGCGTGTCCAGCTCCGTGCCAAAATCGCAGTACACGGCTAGCCCTCGCAGCCGTGCAGCCCATTCTTCGATGCTTTCACCGTCGGACTTTATTGCTTCATAGAACTTCGCTCTATCCGCGAACGTTGACCTTTTTGGAGTAAAATGCGTGTTGAGCACCTGCACTAGTTCCGTAAATCCTATTTGGATATATTAGATTCCGAATCAAACGGTAGGATTCATCTGACAAATCGTTAATAGCACTGCACTTCTGTTAGTATCGAAAATGTCGTTCAGTTTAATGAACTGCGTCAACCTACCGTAAAACACGTCCCATTCGTGAATTTTGTGGTCGAAAACACTTAGATTTCCGATGAATTTTGTCATTTTATTAATTTAACTTTTATATATATATATTTGCGTAGGTAGTTTCCAGCCTCGTCGCCAGTGTAGTGTTTTGAGGGTATACGGAACGTAATGAAACAACCGGCTAGCTCAATCGCTTATTTATTACTAGCGCGGCGCGTGCCTACGCTCCGCGCTTACACATAAAATAGGTACGCTACGTAGCTATAGGATGCATACAGTACAACTCGACACGTGTCGCGTGACACTCTTTCTTCCTTCACTTATTTGAGATGCACACCAAGTCACACTTATCGTATGTTTCGAGCCGAGATCAATCACAACTAGGTACAGGTCGCGGCAAATAAGTGTAGCGGTGAACAAAACGTGGTGGGGATAGCTGCGCATCGGTACTGTCGCGCACGCCATTGTTATCTTAACAAATTGGTTACGATAATCTTTACTAATAAAGAACGTGTTTTAGTTTGTCCTTCTTTTATATCTCAGTTAGTTCGTTTAAACTAGTCTCGTGACTAATATATAAATGCGGTGGTAGTGGATATTTATATGGATGGATGTTTATGGTTAATTAGCATGGGAAGGTAGAAATAAATTTATAAAAGTTTGACAATTTTTTATTAAGTATGTAATTATTAAATGAAATACAAGCTGTTCTTTTTTGTATTTTCCCTAAATCACTGACTACACAATTTAATTTAATATTTTCAGTCTTAATAATTTGTGCAGTTTGTTTCATCATGTTTAAATCCACATTACCGCTGTCCAGGTGACTGAGCAACATATTCGCAGTTTCGTCAATCTGACTTTTAATTTGTTTCAAAGAATCAACAAATCCATTAGTTTCGGTTTTTAAGAAAGAATGCACGTCATGTATCATTTTCCGTGCCTGTCTTCTCAAAACAGTATTTCTTCTTGGCATATTCACTGCTTTAAATATACAAATAAACACAAACTTAATTAAAACAGTCTATAAAAAACAAACTTAACAGTAACAGCCTACAGAAAAACACAACGGAACGCGACAGTACACCAGAAGTGAGCGGGGCGTCGTATCGGTGCGCGGGACAGGGAACGACTAAAGGGCCAATAAGCGCCTACGCATCCCCGCGCGCGTCCCTTGCACTCCCCCCAGTTATCTTATTTTTGAGTTCTGCGCATGAACGGTCAGCGCTAGACTTATTTGCCGCGACCTGTATCGAGCCGAAATAACAGCACAGATGAGTACGCTATCGTGCGGGGATCGAATCAGTAACTTTTCAAGCGCACTGATCACAATTTAAAAAAAGAGTTAATTCAATTTTGGGCGCGACCGTCTAGTTAGGATGTAGGAAGAAGACTGAGGTGCGTGGAAAGGATGTATGATGAAATGAATAAGGAGAATTATGACGGGGCGAGAATAGGAGTGTGGTAGGCAAGATAGGGTACAGAGCCAATCTATAACACCCCCCCGGGGTAGACTAAACTTCGGGGTTAAAATTTCGAAGTTTAGGAAATTGAGATGTATGAAATCATGTATATACTTATAGCTTATTTGAAACTAGAGGGTAGCAAAGGTGTTTTAATTAACGACGATCAGTCACGCACTGTGTGGCGTCCGAAATGTCACTGTGTAGGGTTTGAAATGTCACTGTCACAAATGTCACTGTCACAAATGTCACTGTCACAAATGTCACCGGCTAGCAACTAGCTAGGCAACATTCTGGAGCTTGGCTTGGGAAGAGGAAGGTATATTCTTGCCGCTCAGAACTACTATGTTCTGCTTGTTTAGCGCTATGCTTGGCGTTGTTAACATTTTTAGTTCTGCATTCTCATGCCATATGCCCTCGGTGACCTCATCGGTAACATTATATTGTCTTATTGTTGTGTAATTGTGTATAGAGTTCTCCGGTGCACTTGATTAGTGCGTTTGACAAATATAGCCCCTTAGTCCATGTACTGTGACCTTTTTCCTTCATAACCTTCGAGGAACTTCACCTTGAGTATCTCAGTAGAAGGTAGATCATCCCTTGATTCCATTTCAGTACAAAACATAGTAAAAGAATCTGGGAGGCTATACAACAATAAAATGCCAATAATTCGTACTAAACTTTTGCCATTGGTTATATTATAATGTGCACTTGCACAATAAGGACATTGATTTGGTTTAAAATGTTTAGAGGTTACCTTTAAAGTCTCGCAGCTGGTTACCATGGCCTTCTTGGAGTCGATGCCGGCGTCTGATTGTGCTGCTGGGCCGGCTGCTGCTTCCAGCCGGTCAGCTCGGTTTCTCAGGAACGTTCGAAATTCCTGTAACGATGGCAATTTCCTTGAATCGATACTACTCTCCCATTTAGATCTTAAGTTTATAACTTGTTTGCTAGAACATAAATGATCATTAGGTCCCAATTTTCTGTGGGTACGCTTAGTGAAGGTTAGGGACCTCAAGTGTTTTGAAATATTATCGTTGAGACCTCTGAGGACCGAAGGAGTTGATGCGACGGACTCTATGTCGAAGAGTGCTCGCATGTGATTGGATACAAGACGCCGTGGATTATTATACCGCTCACAAAGCATTTGCCACGCCAGCCGCCACGACGAGGGGTATGCCCCTCGTCGGAGAAATCGAGTGAACTAATCACCTCCAACGCGCCGTCTTGTAAACAACTGCGTAGGTATTTATATTTGACAATCGGAGGCAAGTTACCTTGGTTGACTAGGGCATCAAAAGTGTCTCTAAACTGCAACCACTGGGCAGATCACCTGAATAACTGAGCAGATTGATTTCTGGATACTTTTTGGGTTATGTACTATATTTGGTAGGTAAACGGAACGTAATAAAACAGCCGGTTAGCTCAATCGCTCGTTTATTACTGGCGCGGCGCGTGCCTACACATACAGGCATAGACTACGTAGCTATAGGATGCCTACAGTTCAGGTTAACTTTCTCTTACATACATCACGCTTACATTTATATTTCTTTAACTCTTCTTCTACTGCATCTTGGTAATTACTACCGTCTGAATGTTCAGAGTCACTCATTTTATAATTTAATAGGTACAATTGCAAATATTTATTGGAAAGGAGAATGGATTTGTAAAGGAATTGCCAGCTCACTTGCCTGCTCGTATACAGCGCTGTCCTTGTAGATCCATTGCCTCTTCTTCTTCTTCTCCTCGGTCTTCTCCACCCACGTGGTCCGACGGATTGGTTGATTCGCGAAATCTCGCGCGGCGCCACACACGTGGCGCGCTTTTTTGGTGTTGTCAGCGAGATCTCCTTCGCGGCACTTTATTTACTACATATTATTTATTATTTTTCTATACTACAAACCGAAAAACAAAATAACATGGACATGACATGGAAAGCAAAATAACTTATGTAATTTTCAACTGCCGGTTATCCAATCGTATTTATCATACATAGAACTGTGAAAATGTTTGAAACACCCATCCTTACGTCTATAATCAATTTTCATATCGGGACGAGCCCGTCCATGTTTAATGATATATTTTTTATTTTCGAAAGATTAACTCATTTAATAGGTAATCTGTAAGACAACAACCTATTTGTATTAACGCCGCCATTTCTAACCTAACAGACTACGTGACGACAAGAAACAAAAATAAACAAACAAACCTTTACGGTGAAACAAAACAAACACTGTGACAACACTTGGGGCAAGTAAAATTTCACTACTTTCGTTTTTTTTAAACCATATACCACAACACAATCAAGCTTATCACATATTACAATAGATAAATTAGCATAACAAAACAATCCGTGCAAATACGCGCGAAATAATGGCTAGGTGAGGTCAATGATTGACTTTGATTTGATTGACTCTTGAATTGCTCTGATTGGAGGAAACTTTTCAAGCGAAACGAAACCTTAACACATAACAAATAAAGATTGGAGGCTATCTGAGATCGGCTTATAATCGCTATTATATCGACGAATGGTTGGATGTGGTTGTAATGTCTATGTGTGCGTGAATTGCCTACATTTTAACTATTTGAATTCCCAATATTATGAGCGAGTTCCCCAGCCGCCTACTACGTGAAATCGTGTATGTGGGCGTTTGCGCGATTTCACATACATTGCGTTTTTGTATCCAGCATATTGGAGAATATTCTTACAAAGGGCGCAATGTATGTGAAATCGCGATGTCTCTTGCGATATTATGACTACATAGAATAGTCGTATATGAGCGCGAATCTGCCAAGGGAAGCCGGTAGGAATCGTGTTCTAAGGACGCTTCGCCACTGTTGCCTACTCTCCTTTCTATTCTTATCATACAGTTTTTTATTATCTTCTTGTACTTTTAAAATATGCTCCTTCGCTCTTATCCTTAAATCCTCTCGTTCATCATTATTCATATCTGCAATTTCTTGCTGCAATAAGCCTTGTAGTTCAATGTCTTCTTTATTCCTCATCTTTGTTCCAATCAGAAGATTAAATGGTGAAGTATTTATACTCCTCTGGAATGTAGAATTGAGTGCTCTCTGTACTCTACTGAGATGTCGGTACCATAATCTTGGATCATGTATACATAACTTAGTCAACATTGGTATGATGATGCGATGAATACGCTCCACCTGCCCATTACCACGAGGCACTCCAGTTGTTATCTTAATATGCTCTATATTTTCCTTAAACTCATTACTTGTGAATGCCCTACCTTTATCTGTGATAAATCGATCAGGATTCCCGAAAATT
>JACCPG010001911.1:0-110168 GCA_016069955.1 Drepana arcuata | reverse complement strand
AATTAAAATAACCCGTTTTTACTAAATTCATATGGATGCAGTATATACATACATACATATCATCACGCCAAGTCCCTAACGGGGTAGGCAGAGAGCATAGAGCGCCAGTTCTCTCTAGACTTACATACCTCTTTCGCTTCGTCCACATTCATCAGTCTCTTCATACATGCTCGTCGGTTTCAGTAGTTGCAGTATATACACGGTAACTATACCAAAATATCATTTGTTTTATGGTATGTCTCTCTGTCTGTTTGTTCCGGCTAATCTCTGAAACGACTGGACCGATTTTGACAGGACTTTCACTGGCAGATAGCTGATATAAATAGGAATAACTTAGGCTACTTTGTTTTAGAAATTTAACAATGACTTTTTTTATTAAATTCCACGTGGAGGAAGTCGCGGGCACAGCTAGTATATAATATTTAAAAAATATATATAGGAAATTTTTTTTTGGGGAGATTCGTATCACGCTACCGTGTCCACTATAAGTTATAGTTGTCTGTGGCTCATATACGGAGTTTTATCTAGGAAAGTAATATACTCGCTTGAATATATTAAGCTTTGTGAGGGTATTATACGGTCTGGTATGTATAAAATGTTGGACAGTTCATTTTATTGAAATACTAGCGACCTCGTTTACGTACACTTATTTTCTCGATTTATACAAATTCACTTCTCCAGTCAGGGTCTGTTGTCGGGATTCGAATGTGTCATTCTTCAAATCCCGACTATAACAATGAGTTTTCTGAACTTAGAACTGTGATTATTTATGCCAAAGCTTTGCTTTGAAGAAAAACATGAGAGATGAAATTCAAACACGACAAACGCGATTAGCTCACCATCTTTCACGTTGACACCTAAAATATATCTACGGCAAAAAGATGTGTGGGTACTATCTACACACCTCTGCCTACCCCACTGGGACCCTAAACGAAAGGCGTGAAGATATGTTTTTGTAAAATTCACATAATTAGCATTATAATGCACTGCCCTATCCAAATACATTACTGATCTATGTAAAACTCCACTGTAGCTTTATTTCAGCAGGTTTTATTCCTTTTAACTCATATACAACATGCAAATAGAGTGAATGTTTTCTTCTTCTACCGTGGTTGTGTTACGATTTTGAGGTTAATTTTAACTTATCTTATTTTATCTTACTAATATTATAAATGTGAAAGTTTGTAAGTTTGAATGTTTGCGGTTCTTTCACGGCCAAATGGCTGAACCGATTTGGCTGAAAGTTGAAATGGTGATAACTTATAACTAGGAATGGGCATAGGCTACTTTTTTATTTTTTAAACCTGAAAAATTCAAAGTTCTTATATTAAAATGTATGATGCTCATTCACGGCATAGCCGCTGAACCGATTCTAGCAGGAAAATACATAACCTACTTTTTCGAACTCCACGCGGGCGAAGCCGCGAGCATAAGCTAGTATATATTATCACGCCGAGTCTCAACGAGTCACAGGGGGTACGCAGAGAGTGCAGAGCGCCAGTTTATTTCGTACAAGAATACATAAAATGTTGTGTTCATTTTTATATATATATCTCGTCTTCCCACAAGGGATATAATATATTAAATGTGCCTGGCGGTTTCACCTGCGTAAATATCGATTTCATTACTGTAATTTTATATAGATATCTTTTCGGAACAAAACATGTCATACGTTTTCCAGCTATCTCTGTGCAAAATTTCATTCAATTCCGTTCAGCCGTTATGGCGTGATTGGGTAATGTAACAAATACTCATACATAATGTATGCACATACTCACAAACTTTCGCATTTAGAATATTAGAAATCGCTTTGTATTAATAACCTGCTACAGATATAATTCCTCGCAGTTTGAAATCGGCAAGGCGCATATTCTACGCTCATAGGCTAAGGTGACCGCTTACCATCAAGCGAGCCCTATGCTTAACTAAAAACTATGTATAAAGAAAACAAAATTATTGAATCATTATGAGAGCGATAATCATTTATTAACTTCCAATACATACATTTTTCAAACTAAATAATAAATGCTTCGAAAGTTATAATAAATAATATATCCTCACGCCTTCCCACAAGGGTCCCCGAAGGGGTAGGCAGAGGTGTATAGGTAATACCCACACACCCACTTTCCGCCAGAGGTATATTAGGTGCCAATGTGACAGATGGCGAGTCCATCGCCGTTACTCAAGCACGACTATACATACGCCTTTGAATTTCTTCTCAGACGTATGCAGGTTTCCTCACGATGTTTTCCTTCTCCGTAAAGCTCGTGGTGTGACTAATCACTGTACTTAAGTTTAGAAAAACTCATTGGTACAGTCGGGATTCGAACTTGCGACCTTTGCGTCGCAGGCAACTAACTGCTCGAACCACTCGGCCACCACGGCTTCGAAAGTTTCTTAGAGAAATTTAAAATCATATTATTATCTAGACCAAAACAAGCCCGCAGCAACTCAAAGATGATAACGTCTATTTCCCAGTAACAGTACTTGCATTTACCGTTAAAGTTGGCCACGATCTATATCCGTGCTGGAGTCCAGATGACAATCTGTGTTTGTTTAGTTTCAACGTAGAAACTCCTTCACGCCTTCACAAGGAAGAATTGTAACATGCCCATTTCGCCAGAAATATTATTATGTTAATATATATAAACTATAATATAATATATATTATAATATATCTCTGGCGGAAAGTGGGTGTGTGGGTATTACCCATACACCTCTGCCTACCCCTTTGGGGACCCTTGTGGGAAGGCGTGAGGATATTATATTTTATATATATAATATATATAAATTACGTGTCACGTTGTTTGTCCGCGATGGGCTCCTAAACTACTTAACCGATTTCAATCAAATTTGCACACAGTGTGCAGTTTGATCCAACTTTAAAAATAGGATAGCTTACAACACAATTGGACCCGTTAGGTGGCGCTGCGATCGTGATTAAGGTCTGTGTTCGGTCTCTAAGTGTTGTGTCGGTCTCTGTTTCTCGAACATTAATAAGTATCTTTTAATGTATTTTCAAACGTATGCAAGTACACTCGATGTTTTCCTTCACAATAAAGCTCGTAGTGTGATTAATCACTGTACATAAGTTCTGAAAAACTTATTGGTTCAGGCGGGATTCAAACTAGCAATTGCTAATCGGCCGGTTCAGTTTATTGTTTGACTTTACTTATGGGGTCTTCAATTTATACGTTGCGTGTTTTTTTTTAGAAAGAAAGAAGTATAACAAATCTTTTTTTACCGGAAATATACGCCAGTGCCGAAGAATAAGTGACGAGTCCATTGCCATCTCACAGGCAAGTGAAGATAAGGGTGTGTTAGTTTTATTCAAACACCAAAAGGCTTGTTATGAATGGAGTTGACGAGTGTGCAACAACATTTACTCCGCTTGTAACGGGTTGCACAACCTACAAAGTCTACCTAGACTTAAGACCTGGAAATACGGAATAACTAAATGCCAACAGAATGGCTTAATTGCGTTGACCAGTCGATCGTTATCTTAAGTTTTTGGTACTTAAAAACATTATTATGTGACAAAATCAAATAAACACACCAATAAATTCGGCGGTTTTTTAAAACAATATGCTCAAGTAGGTATACTGTATCAAGAAAAAAAGAAGGAAGATATATAATATGTATATTGTGTATGTATACAATTTTCGATTTTATTATGGCATTATGTTAAATAATAATACCTTGGGACTATTCCACACAACGATATATTTACTTATATAGATAAATACATAGAACATCCAAGACTAAGTTTATTGTATATCCACGGTTTCTATGAAGCTCTGAAAGGTATTATTGCCAGATATAAATTTATGTGCCCAAGTGTCAGATTACAGATGGCAAATTCGACACCGTTTTTCAAACGTACCTAGGTTCCGACGACTTGTGTGAAACATTGTGTGAACTTAACAACAGAAAAAATCATCACCTCAGAACGCCGGGAATTGAACCAGTATTCTTGCATTGAATGTGTTCAATATTAATTACTTATATTTAACACATGCACCGTCGAGATTACAGTAAGCTACTTTAGAGCTTATTAAAATAAAATGTACTCATTTCGTGGAGCTGTCGATATCTGAGTTAGTATGATACATTATATTTTATACGCTTGGCATTGAAGTTAGTAAAATGCCAATATTCTCAATAAAGTGTCAAACAATTTATTGCCTTGACATCTGACATTGACGGCGTCCTTTGACACATGATGTGCTCAAATTAGCGTTTGAAGTTTCGAAACCGTTTCATAATCAATGATGTATTACTATTCTAAAAGAAACTTTTACTAAACTAGTTTTCGTTAAACAATTACATTTTTAACAATTACATTAAAAGGTAAATAAAATATGTATTTTGCATCTAAGCCCCATTGCTGGGCAAAGACCCTCCGTCTCTCCTCTCCCCGCGAGCGCCAGCTCCGACCAAATTGTGCAGGGGATTGTCCAGTTCGTCCCATCTTTATAACCATCCTCGTCTGCGCATCACGTTTGTAGGCCCATAGCTCGTCTGACATAATTCATACATCAGATTGATAGGCTACGATTTTAAAACAAATGTGTTCATTGGCTAGAATATACAATGGAATTGTACACGGGTACTCGAAGCCCAGGGACTCGACAAAACAGAATGATGCGTCCAATCGCATTCTAAATGTAGTTATTACAATGCAAATAAGTACAGTTGCTAGCATAGCCTTCTTGCAGGTGTCCTTGCTATATTTAGAGTGGTTTCAATCCCTTTCTAAATACCTCCGCGTCATATCATGATCGTCTTTGCGATTTATTGTTTCAGCTCTAGATCGTATCAAATCCATTTCAATTGAATTACAAAGCCTTAAAATTATAATTTGTTTTTATTGCCGTGAATTTTTTCATCACTCAACCTAATCAATACAGTCATTTAAGTAAGGATGCACAAGTCGTATCAACATTTTTAGAGTAAGGTCATCATATTTGTAGATTTTAGATACGACTATGGAATATTTTGATGAATACAATGCTAAACCAGAATAAATGTTACATAATTCGTAACACGATGTTAACAGACATGACCATTTCAAGAACTGTGGTTTTGCTAAGCCGCATTTTATTAATCTAATCTATCGAACACTAAGGATGGGAACGTCAATAGTACGCAAAACCGCATGTGTAAAGAGACTGATGAATGTGGATGAAGCATAAGTGGTCTTTAAGTCTATAGAGAACTACTCTCTGCTGGTGAAGATTTCAGCGTGATGGTATGTAGGTATGTATGTTATTAACCAAAACAAGGTTTTTACGTTAGGTCATGTCTGTGAAGGTTTGTGAAGTAGGGTCGCCTTGTAGGTTCGGGCCTATAACCCTACTCATTACGACTCATGACGACCGTCTGGTCTAGTGGTTAGAGCTTCTGACTGCGAAACTCGAGGTCGCGCGTTCGAATCCCGCTGAGGGCAGATATTTGTGTGATGAACACGAATATTTGTATCTTAGTCTTGGATGTCCTATGTATTTAAGTATATATCTATCTATTTAAGTAAATATATCGTTGTCTAGTTACCATAACACAAGCTTTGCTTAATTTGGGACTAGATCAATTTGTGTGGAATTGTCCCAGGTATTTATTATTATTATTTATTATTCGGGGGGTGAGTGTAGGAGAGGAGGAAAACTCGCAGTCAGTATCAAAAGTGGACATAGCTGACTAGCTATATTTGTGTCACCTGCATGTAATAAGATTTCTTATAGTATTTATTTATTAAATAAAATATATCCTATCCAGCTAATAATCCATCTCTTGACCAAAGTCCCATCCAATTCGTTTTACAGGAAAGATAAACAAACATTCGCATTAACCTTCGTGTTTTATTATTTAGTAAGGTGTTAGTATTTAACTAGAGAATACTTTTAATTTTATCATAAGCATACATACATACATATCATCACGCCGAGTCCCTAACGGGGTAGGCAGAGAGTATAGAGCGCCAGTTCTCTCTAGACTCACCTCTTTCGTTTCGTCCACATGCATGTCTCTTCATACATGCTCGTCGGTTTCGAGTACTCTTGACGTTCCCGTCCTTGAGCGTCCGATCGATTTGATCCAGGTAGTTGGAACGTGGTCTTCCTCTTAAGACTCTTCTATTAATTATATTCCCAGCAAAAGGTATTCGTATGTCGCGGTGAATAATGACATGTTGCGGTAATATTTTAACGACCTAATACACTCCAAAATCAGCTTTAATGAATACATACCTAATTTGTGTATTTTGTCAACAGAACTGCGTGAGGCCTTTGAAGCTGAAGCCCAGGAGGTGAAGAAACCAAGACTCCTGCTCACTGCCGCCGTTCCAGTCGGTCCCGATAACATCAAGAGCGGATACGATGTTCCTGCTGTCGCCAGGTAAGCATTGATTTTTTTGTGTGTAAACACGAAATACTTACCGCCTGCATGCGTTAACCTACTTTAAAAAAGGGGATTTATTAAAATTTTCATGTCTATGTTCCCCGTTAGGGACTCGGCGTGATGATATGTATGTATGTATGTCTATGTTCATGGTCGACTAGATGCCAAAGTACAAGCTTTGATTATATTAGTGTGAGACTAGAGACTCAATTTTCTCCGAAAATAATGTTTATACGTAAAAGACTCTTTTGTATTGCCAAAATATTTTTTCGATAACGAGATAACATTTGACTATGTAATTGAACTAAAATACACGAAATCATTACCCAATGCCGTAGGTGAACTAGGGCTGAATTGAAGCAACAGTAATGAGAAACATACAATGATGTAGAAGGCTCCCAATTGGCTATATACGACAATCAAATAAAGCATTATAAGCCATTAAAACCGTGGTAGGCATTGCAAGGTTGAATCCCGTACCGCTGTTTTTCTGAAATTAAGTACAGTGATTAGTCTCACCCCGAGCTTTACAGTGAAGGGAAACATCGAGAGGAAAACTGCATACGTTTGAAAAGTATTTAAAAGGTTATGCATAGTCGTGCTTGAGTAACGGCGAAGGACTCGCCATCTGTCACGATGGCACTTATAAACTACTACTACTACACTTAGAAAGTAAATATATATGCATGTATAAATATATGAATTACTTTACAGTATTAGAATAAAACAGTAAGATGCGAAGGCTTTTGGTAAGAAATACGTATTGTAACTTATTTGAGCAGACGAAGGTTGCTCGGTTACCTGCTATGGGTATATCTTGTTTGATTTTTTATACCACTTGGGTGGCCAACTAGCATGCGGTCCGCCTGATGGTAAGCGGCTACCGCCACCTATGGACGCTGGCAACACCAAGGGTATCACTCGCGCGTTGCCGACCCTGTAGAGTATATATTTGTAGAGTAAAACACACTGTGCTTTTTCCAGCTACCTTGACTTTATCAACCTCATGGCTTACGACTTCCACGGCAAGTGGGAGAGAGAGACCGGTCACAACGCACCTCTTTACTCGCCTCTTCAGACTCCGAGTGGAGGAAACAGCTGTCCGTCGACCACGCTGCGCACCTGTGGGTCAAACTGGGAGCACCCAAGGAGAAGATGATCATTGGTGAGATTAAGGAACATCATACATAATGCATACATATTTTCATAATATACGGGGGTCTCATAATATGGAACAGCTTATATATAAAGCAACAAACAAAGCAAATAAAATAACATAATGGCCGAGTGGTTCGAGTAGTTACCTGCGACACAAAGATCGCAAGTTCGAATCCCGACTGTACCAATGAGTTTTTCTGAACTTAAGTACAGTGATTAGTCACACCACGAGCTTAACGGTGAAGGAAAACATCGAGAGGAAACCTGGATACGTCTGGGAAGCAATTCAAAGGCGTATGTATAGTCGTGTTTGAGTAACGGCGATGGACTCGCCATCTGTTACGTTGGTCCCTTAAATATATGTCTGGCGGAAAGTGGGTGTGTGGGTACTACCTATACACCTCTGCCTGGCCCTTCGGGAAACCTTGTGGGAAGGCGTGAGGATATAAAAATATATTCATTTCAAGGTGTAAATTTTTTACTTTATTTTCGCATAAAAATCTGCCTCTCTCCCTCTTTTCCGTAGTGGTAGGCAGAGACCACTTCTTTCCAATTCCATTGAATAGTTTTTACATGAAAGAGGAGCAGGCATCCTCGCAAACTGACTGACACGAGTGGAATTGTCCCGAGATAAAAACAATCTGTTTAAAAGGACAACACAAACATTCAAATATTCAAATGTAATTTCCAGGAATGCCAACCTACGGCCGTACATTTACTCTGTCGAACCCGAGTAACTTCAAAGTAAATTCTCCCGCGAGCGGGGGCGGCAAAGCTGGCGAATACACAAAGGAATCGGGCTTCCTTGCCTACTATGAGGTGAGTTTTATAAAAATAAACACTTAACACAAAACATTACGATTAATTTACATTTTTTACGGTTGAACTTGACCGTGATAAAAATATTGTAAGGTATGAGCACAAAATGAAGATTGTAGTACATAATTTTAAACATATCATCACGTCCAGTTATACAACAGGCAAAGAAAGTAGAGCGACAGTTCTTAAAGACCTTGAGTAAGACGGATTGTAGGTAATACCTACCTGTAACATAGTAAGTTAAGGCATCCGTAATAAGTAATATCTTTCCGATTTTTTTCACGCTTTTATTCTATTCACAATTATCACCACATCGACTTCCTTTAACTCACAGCTAGGCTTAAGCCTGCTCTCTTTCATGCCATTTAATCCCGTCATGAGCTTTAGTGTGAAGGACAACATTGCGAGTAAACCGTTTGTAGACTTACTTAGAGAAGTACTTAGTACATTTGGTGGGCCGTATGCTTGTTTGGCACACCTGTGGTATAAAAAACATGCCAATGTCGTTTAGCAGTAAATAATACCTCATATTAATCACTAGTAAATGATATTTACATATAATATTAATAAATATACACAATTTTCTGATAATCCTTACAAAACAAACTGTAAATAAGTTCTGATGAGAATTGTATAATGTATGTCAGTTCACGCCTTAAGATAATATGACGAATGTTAATTATTTGCCCAGATCTGTGAGATTCTGCGCAACGGTGGTGCCTACGTGTGGGACGATGAGATGAAGACGCCTTACGCTATACACGGTGATCAGTGGATCGGATTCGATGACGAGAAATCCATTAGGCACAAGATGAGGTAAGGCGTATAAGGTTATTTATATTCATTAGTATATGAATCAGATTTATTTTTATTTTAGTAATGTGATATCAACATAATCATATCTGAGGAATCTGGTTATGGGAAATGATACAAAAAAGTTAACCAGAAACAACTTACTACGAAGGTGGCAAAAAGTGAAACATAGATGGCAAAAAAACATTGCGAAACATGAGCTTCTATGTTCTAGAAAGTTGAATTTATTTATCTAATAGGTACGCTTAATAATCTTGCTCATATTGGATGATCACCTGGCTGGAGGCCTAGGTCTCGCTTTGCCCGGTTAAGTAGCAAAAGTTCCCGGAACTCACGCTACTATAGATAATACAAAAAAAAATTAATGATCATGAATAAAGGTGAGGTACGAATTTCTTATACCCCTTGAAGAATTATGAAATGCCCAGACTTTCAATAAGTACCTCATTCCCAAGCTTTCTTTTAATTAAAATACTTATGAAGGGCACTTTTTTAGAGCCGTGGTGGCCGAGTGGTTCGAGCAGTTGCCTGCGACGCAAAGGTCGCAAGTTCGAATCCCGACTGTACCAATGAGTTTTTCTGAACTTAAGAACAGTGATTAGTCACACCACGAGCTTTACGATGAAGGAAAACATCGAGAGGAAACCTGCATACGTCTGAGAAGAAATTCAAAGGCGTATGTATAGTCGTGCTTGAGTAACGGCGATGGACTCGCCATCTGTCACGTTGGCACCTAATATACCTCCGGCGGAAAGTGGGTGTGTGTGGGTATTACCTATACACCTCTGCCTACTCCTTCGGGGACCCTTGTGGGAAGGCGTGAGGATATATTATATTATTTTTATTATTTAATTACCTAGGTTATCGTCGAGGCGATTAATCGTGAACATTTTATTAGTATACAAAACAGAGAGAGTATGGATAGATTTATTTATAAAAGGAGCAGTTCTAATAGTAGCTCTTATTGGAATTGGAAGTGCTTGTAGAAAGGCGTGTGTTACAAAAGTCTTGTTTCTAGATATAAATGTGGCTCAAAATATTATTTTTCTATCCAGATGGATCAAGGATAACGGTTTTGGAGGCGCTATGGCTTGGACAGTAGACATGGATGACTTTTCCGGTACAGTTTGCGGAGGTGATGTGAAGTACCCACTTATTGGAGCTATGAGGTAAGAGATATACGACTTTTTAAGGTATATAACTAGGGGACATGCGGTCCGCCTGATATAAAGCTGTTACTGCCGCTCATGGACGCTTGTACCAGGAGCATCTCTGCAGAAATCTTTTCACATAATTCTTGAGGAACTCCTGTAGTATTTAGGAGAACCCTTAACGGGGAATTCACTCCACAGTCTGAGTTTTTGTTAAAGGAAACAACTTTGAAAGCAAGTATGTATGCAACAGTGGGTATGTGGTAAAAATGGGTACTTGAAAATCAAGCATTATTGTATTCAATTTTAGATATTTTATAAAAGTGACACGTTCTATCACATAATACCCAATAGTATTTTAGCTATTGGCAATAGTAAGAAAGTAAGCCAGAAATTAAAATAATAAAAGTAATTTCAATATTTTTTATATTATTAAAAAAATATATTGCATATTTTGATCATTGAATAAACATTGCCGTTAGCACTCTTCTGCGTGACAAGCATGGAGATGGAGAAGGCAGAGAAACTTGACAACCAGTTCTAATTATTAAAACGTTTAATTTATTAGGGAAGAACTCCGCGGCATCTCCCGTGGTAAAGACGCAAAGGACGTGGACTGGGCATCGGTGGCTTCCAGTGTTGTCATCGAGGAGACAGAGAAACCTGAACCAATTAAAATCAGCCTGTCAGACGTTATCAGCCGTGTGAAGAAACCAGTCAAAACTCTCATCATCAAGAATAACAATGCAGCAGTTTCCGATAAGAACAGTAAGTGCTTTTGGATTTTTAATAGGTACCTTGGGGTTTGTCGACATGATGACGTACATACACGTCATCTGCAAAAATCAAGATTAAAACCACTGTGATCTGCACTAATGAGCTTTGAACTGTCTTATTTATTTATTTAAAACTGTAAAAATAGCAGTAAGTCGGATTAATTAATAAATAAATAAAAAAAAATGCACAATTACAATAAAATGGTGGACTTAATGCTAAATTTTCTTTACAATATTATGAAAACATAATCTACATTAAATGTTACAAATAAAAAAAAAATTGCGTTTTTAAATAACCTCAAATTTTAATAGTGCTTCTAAGATGCTATAAAACTTTGTAATTCAGGCAACAAACGTGATGGTTTTCAAATCACTGGCAATTCAACTTTGACAAAAGAACCCTAAAAGTTCGAACATGTCAAATACAAAGCTAAAAGGTAAATATGTTTTGCAAATTTCACCTTAACATGTTCGCGTAAACAGGAAACGTTTCGACACAGGCTCATATAAATTCACGCTGGGCTTCTCTAAGAATTTGCTCTCAATTTTTGAAACGTGACGTTTGATATAAAATCAATAAGAAAAGTTACTTACTTTAGAAACATGGTGGCCGAATGGTTCAAGTAGTCGTTTTGAAAAAAACATATATTGCAATTTCAGATCCGGAGTATATTAATGTATTTTTTCGGAATTGAAATATCTGTAATGATCTCTAACAGCACGAGCTTTGTAGAGGAAACCTGCATATATAGTTGTGCTGAAATTCCAATGAACTTCATTTTAAATTTATCATGCTAGTTAGCCGGTTTAGAGTATTTATTACGTTTTCATCTCTGATTGATTCAATCAATTTGATCTGAGCTTCATCATTTTGAAATGTTTAACACCAAACATAAGTTCATGACAGCGATACCAAACAAGACTCTCGAAACTAAACTCATTGGCTCATCAAAGCTTTGAGCATCTCTAAAAGCTTTTCGACAGAATTTTCAGTTAATATTTGTTAAAGAGGCCGCAATGGCGTCGATACAAAAACAACTTTCACACTTCAAAGACAAGTGACATTGTTTTTGGCACTAAAAGCTACAAATCTTGAGCCGGAGTGCCACAAGGGTCACTTTTAGGCACTCAGCTGTTCCCAACTGCCAAGAACGACTTAGGAAAGTTCACATCGCGACATAGTTGCTGAAAGTTGGAAACATCGACTGTTTTCACGTTCAAGTATTTTATGGCCTGAACTTCTTGAACTCCGACTGGTACAGTCGTGACCATACTGTTTTTAGAAATAAAAACTATGATGAATTAATGCAATATTAAGGAGAACATAATTATCTCCTAAATATTTTTGAGTGAATCAAATATTTATAGCAGAGATGTACGTACAAAAATATGATCATGAATTTTGATGAAATTACTTTTATATTTAAAAAAATATTATGATCGTAACTGTACTTGACTACATACAATAAATCTTTAGACAAAGTTCGGTGGAAGATCAAGTTAAGGTGGTGAGTTGCAAATGGCAGTCCTGATTTAATACCATCAAATTTATGACCGCCTCGTACAATTGTTACAAGGAATTTTTCCGATATACGTGCTACTAGTTTTTGAAAATGATAACTCTTTCAGTTTTTGGTATATTCATACTAATAATGTTGCTTAGACTAAATATAAAAAATATAGCTATAGTGGCCGAGCGATGCGAGTAGCAATGCATAGCTTGCAAGTTCCAATCCCGACTGTACCAATAAGTTGTCAGAATTTAAGAGTGATTTGTTACACCACGAGCTGACTGATTAAAGTAGACATCGAGAGGAAACCTGATATTTTCATTAATTGGACGATTGGCAACTATATATATATATGAGAAGTATATGGTATATATACTAAAAACCAATTTCAACACTCACTATGTAACATCAATCAATCGCAAACAATCTGTTCCCACTGAGTTGATATTTATTCCCTAAATTAGATTTCAATTTCGAATGTCAAAAGTCGATGATTAATGTGAAAGCGTTATCAGAAAATTTGCATTAGATATTTTTTCATTAGCATAATAAAATTGTTCACTTTCCCAGAGCCTTTGCTCAGCGATGGGATATAGATAAATAATACTTTTAATATATAACACAAAATATTAAGAACAAAATTACAGATTTTGTGTGTATTCAATGCATGATTAGTAATTTCAAATCGATCGGACGCTCAAGGACGGGAACGTGAGTACTCGAAACCGACGAGCACGTACGAAGAGACTGATGAATGTAGACGAAGCGAAAGAGGTGTGTAAGTCTAGAGAGAACTGGTGCTCTATACTCTCCCGTTAGGGACCTGGCGTGATGATATGTATGTATGTATTAGTAATATTTATCTTTTTGCTATAGTGTGGAATGTTTTTTTCATCAACGTAGAATTTGCAGAATATTGGTATTCTTAGCTTTGCGTATATATTTTTATACCAGTCACAAATCTTACATTTTAAGCACTACCTAAGATTATTTTGAACGGTGAAGGAAAACAACGTGAGGAAACCCTCATACATCTGAGAAGAAATTCAAAGGCGTATGTCTAGTTGTGCTTGACTAACGGCGATGGACTCGCCATCTATCACGTTTGCACCTAAAATATATCTCTGGCGGAAAGTGGGTGTGTGGGTACTACCTATACACCTCTGCCTACCCTTTCTGGGACCCTTGTGGGAAAACGTGAGGATATATATAAAATTCTTTTTTATCTCTAGAACGCGATCCGCAAGTCCTATGCTATCTGACGTCCTGGTCTTCTAAGAGACCCAGTGCGGGTCGCTTCACCCCTGAGAACGTTGACCCTACTCTGTGCACTCACATCATCTACGCCTTCGCTACACTTAAGGACCACAAACTCACTGAAGGAGATGAAAAGGATGGAGAAATGTACGACAAGGTCGTCGCCTTAAGAGAGAAGAACCCAAACTTGAAGGTAACGAGTATTGAACCGACTTTTTTTATATAATTACTAGTTGTAGTTATAAGCATGTATGAAGAGACTGATGAATGTGGACGAAGCGAAAGAGGTAGGTATACCTGCTGGCTCCGCTAGGGAGCGGAGCCAGCGGCACATGTTGGGGAAATACTTGACCACCCTCTTATGTAATACTTAATTTTGCTTTTAAATAGCCTTTATTAACATTGCGAAACATTGCGAAAATTATACGTTATAGATAATGCCATCCACGAAGATGCGTCCCACCAATTTCTAGTTTATGGGGTCGCGGGATGCGGGGATCCCGAGTCTATTAATTGTCGTGTGCGTGTGCGCTCATAGGTAATCAGTGTGTACAGTCAATGCTCAAACATTAGTGGAAGGTTGCAAACTTACACTATCCTTACTAATATTATAAATGTGAATGTAAGTTTGTTTGTTACGCTTCCACGTAAAAACTACTTAAGAGATCACTATAAAACTTTGTACACATATTCTTGGAGGTATTAGAAGTAACAGGATACTTTTTATTGAAAAAAAAAACATTTTTACGAAAGATAAAAAAGCCGTTCACGCCGACGAAGTCGCGGGCACAGCTAGTAAATAATAAGGAAGATTAGTGGGGCGCGTCTTCGTGGATGGCAATAACTATAATTACTTTAGATCACTGCAAGGAATTATAAAGATGTATCTAAATTCCGAATGTAGGATTACTGTCATCAATCTCGGAATTCTTTTTGTATGAATTTCCGAAAACATGGAGACGAATAAATTTCGTTGCAAGAAAATCTGACCCACATACCCAATGCGCGGAAGCTTGCCAAAAATGTTCAGTGTTTGCCTACTTCTGTGCGCTTTGAATATCTCCACCGTTAAGCTTGTTTTTCGTCTCATCATTAATATATTTGTATAATATATGCTACTATTCACTCTATTTTAAAATCATTACGAATTATTCGAATGTTAGCTTCCAAGTTCTTTTACCAAAATTCTTACGATTTCCTCGATCGCATTACCATAACATTTTGCAATCGGAATTGGAGAATGTTTTAATGTACTTACTCATGAAGCAATATTACAGCCCATGATCTGTGTTGATTGTATCATTGCGTTTCACTGAATATAAGTACAGTGATTAATTACCAACCTTTACATTAGAGAAAACATTATTAAAAAACTTGCATACGTTTGAGCCAAAATTCAATGACATTATTATGTATGGTCGTGCCTGTCGCCATTTATGTCACATTGGCACCAAAATACATCTCCTTAGGTATAAGTTACCTATTTCTCTATCTGTCTGTACATTAAAAGGCACTTGTATCACCGTCCATTTAGTCATGTAATTGTAAATATATATTTATCCTCACGCCTTCACGAGGGTAAAGTAAATATATTTAACAGAATGAAGAGACTGATGAATGTGGAACCGAAAGAGGTATGTAAGTCTAGAGAGAACTGGCGCTCTATACTCTCTGCCTACCCCGTTAGGGACTCGATGTGCTGATATGCATTAATAGTATGTTCGTTTAAGAAATCAATATCTCTTACCAGATAATGTGTGTTCTAGATCCTGCTCGCAATCGGTGGATGGGCGTTCGGCTCAACCCCCTTCAAAGAGCTGACATCAAACGTATTCCGTATGAACCAGTTCGTGTACGAGGCAATTGAGTTCCTCAGGGACTACCAGTTTAACGGACTCGACGTCGATTGGGAGTACCCTAGGTAAGTGATTGGGATTACAATTTAAAGTACTAATCTAGGCAATAAGGCTCGTTCATTAATGACGCGATGTTCTAGCAAGTTTTTAACCCCATTAATGACGCGATGTTCTAACAAGTTTTTAACCCTTATAGTTTAACCATGAGGCTTAGCTGAGTGACCCAAGTCTGCACAGACAAGATTGGCGAAGAAATTTTTTTTTTTTAGATATATAGGTATAATAAATATACCTACAGACCCTGATTAACTTCTTTTCAAATTAAAGTTCGTAAATGTTTAATAGCGCTTTGGACCTTGGGAATTGAATAAATCCTAAGTAAATATGCTTAGGATTTGATATTGGCATGAAATTGATTAATTCTATTATGATAGAGAACGGGGTCCGTATATTGGAGGCAATAATTTATAATTCGGAGAGATTCATTTAATAGCCAAAGAAAAGGCTTTAGGCAATTGCGTGGTTTGATTTGTAGGAAAAGTACGGGATTAAATTTCATATTTTTTTTCATAAGAAGTTACTACATGCGATTTAAATTTTGAAACAACTATTCAGAGGATCAGGGTTGGCAGCGCGTGAACCCTGGTGTTGCAATTGTCCATAGCCGGCGGAACTGCTTACCATCGGGCAGACCACATCCTAAAAATAAAAGTTCGCTAATCTTGCTATTTTCGTACCAAATTATCTTTCTGTGAAAGAGGATTAAAATATACTCACAATCTTTCTTATTTATAATACTAGTAGGATTTATTTAAACTTTATTTATTTATTTATGGCACCTAATATACCTCTGGCGGAATGTGAGTGTGTGGGTATTACCTATACACCTCTTACTACCCCTCCGGGGACCCTTGTGGGAAGGCGTGAGGATATATTTATATTTATTTATTTATTTATGGTTCTTCTTGAGGACAGGAGGGAGGCTGTGCCCAGCAGTGGGGCTTACATTAAATACAAAATATTATTATGGGTCTTAGTCTGAAAAGCAGTTAAAGAACAAGGGTTCAAGAACGATTTTTGTATGACTAGAAACATGCGATTCAAATCCCAAAGTTAGCGACATCTCTCAAGGGTCTGAATGCGTATGTTGAACTGTAAAAAAAGTTGTTTTTTCGGAAACGCATTTAAGCGACAAGCGATAGAAAGCAAGCCCCAAGCACGACTATACATACAGCAATCTTTATCGTTTATATATCGCCTCTGCCACTATCCGCTAACTTTCTGGTGAGATAAATAAGAAAAATTATTTGTTCATAGACTATCGGGAATAAACTGGTAATCTTGACTGTATTAACAAGTAAACCAAGCCACCACGGCTCAGTCACTAATGGTTTATTAAAATCTTAATAATTAATTATTCCTTTACAGAGGTGCCGACGACCGCGCTTCATTTGCATCTCTGCTCAAAGAGCTTCGCCTAGCCTTCGAAGGCGAAGCTAAGACTTCGGGCCAACCTCGACTCCTGCTGACTGCTGCAGTCCCCGCCTCCTTCGAAGCGATCGCCGCGGGATACGACGTTCCTGAGATTTCTAAGTACTTGGTAAGTTTTAATTCACTTCTACTTTTACTTTCCTACAGCTATGATACTGGCCTTGTGTAATCGGTTTACTTTGGTATATAAAGCTGAAAAATTTGCTTGTTTGAGCGAGCTAATTTCGTAGAGTTTTTGATTAAAGCTCACAGACGTGTGTCTGTCCGAAATTTTTATTTACAAAAATTTTAAAAATTTGAACTATATTTCTACCAAATTATACAAAATCCTAACAAAAGGTTTACAATCCTCATTAATTATTCTGGTTTTATACACATTATATTAAAATAGCTGTACTCCCGCTACGCTTGGGTGAAAAAATTATCCGGGTTTTGTGTTTTCAAACCTTCCAAGGAGCCACTCAAATATACACACAAAATTTCATCCAAATCGGTTCTACCAACAACGAGTTAGGTTGCAAACACACGTACAGAAGATATATATATATATAATAATAATAATAATAATATATCCTCACGCCTTCCCACATGGGTCCCCGAAGGGGTAGGCAGAGGTGTATAGGTAATACCCACACACCCACTTTCCGCCAGAGGTATATTAGGTGCCAACGTGACAGATGGCGAGTCCATCGCCGTTACTCAAGCACGACTATACATACGCCTTTGAATTTCTTCTCAGACGTATGCAGGTTTCCTCACGATGTTTTCCTTCACCGTAAAGCTCGTGGTGTGACTAATCACTGTACTTAAGTTCAGAAAAACTCATTGGTACAGTCGGGATTCGAACTTGGGACCTTGGGATATATATAGTATATTTTAAATTATTTTTTTTTTCCAGGACTTCATCAATGTGATGACGTACGATTTCCACGGCCAATGGGAGCGCCAGGTGGGGCACAATAGCCCACTGTTCCCGCTTGAAACTGCAACCAGTCACCAGAAAAAACTTACCGTGGTATGTATATCTATCCTCATGTCTTCCAACAAGAGTCCCCAAGATGTAGAGGTGTGTTACACACACCCTCTTTGAGGTATGTTGTAACACACACTCATTGAGGTGTGTTGTAACACACCCTCATTGAGGTGTGTTGTAACACACCCTCTTTTTGCCGGAGATAACCTTTGTGCTAATGTGACAGATGGCGAGTTCATCTACGTTTTTTAAGCATGACTATACATTTGTAAATTTGTCAATACAATATTGTAAAGTACCGTGGTGGTCGAGTGGTTCGAGTAGCCTGTAAAATAAAGGTTGCAAGTTCGAATCCCGACTGCTCCAAGGAGTTTTTCTGAACTTATGTACAGTAATTAGTCACACCAAGAGCTTTACGGTGAAGGAAAATGTCGAGGGCGAAGGACCACCATCTGTTACGTTTGCACCTAAAATATATCTCGGGAGGAAAGAGGGTGTGCGGGTACTGCCTACACCTCTGCCTACCCCTTTGGGAGTATTTGGGAATGCGTGAGGATATATATAAATATTGTATTGTGTTTGATCAGGACTATTCGGCTCGTGAATGGGTTCGCCAAGGAGCGCCTAAAGAAAAGCTTATGATCGGTATGCCTACCTACGGACGGTCATTCACCCTCATCAATGAAACGCAGTTCGACATTGGAGCCCCAGCATCTGGCGGTGGTAAGAATTTTGTGTCACTAGATTTTGATTTGACTAGAATAGAGGTATTAATTAATAATAATTTGACGGCCGCTGGTCTGGTGGCTAGAGCTCCTGACTGCTAAAGTTGAGGCCGCGGGTTCGAATCCCGCTGAGGACAAATATTTGTGTGATGAACACGAGTATATGTACCTTAGTCTTGGATGTCCTATGTATTATGTATATATCTTTCTATATAAGTAATTATATCGTTGTCTAGTTACCATAACACAAGCTTTGCTTAATTTGGGACTAGGTCTATTTGTGTGGAATTGTCCCAGATATTATATTATTTATAATTTGTCACTGGTGACTAATATCGTCTGTCATTAATAGAATGACTCAATTTAATTTTCATAGCACAAACTTAGGTTAGTTTAGACTAGATAATTTAGATTGGAGTTAATAATATCCTCACGCCTTCCCACAAGGGTCCCCGAAGGGGTAGGCAGAGGTGTATAGGTAATACCCACACACCCACTTTCCGCCAGAGGTATATTTGGTGCCAACGTGACAGATGACGAGTCCATCGCCGTTACTCAAGCACGACTATACATACGCCTTTGAATTTCTTCTCAGACGTATGCAGGTTTCCTCTCGATGTTTTCCTTCACCGTAAAGCTCGTGGTGTGACTAATCAGATAGATTGGAGTTGCTCCAAGATATTTTGCTTCTCCTTTGAATTCATGAAATCCAATGTAATTCCTTTATTACAGGCTTAGCCGGACGTTTCACAAACGAAGCTGGTTTCATGTCCTACTATGAAATATGCGAGTTTCTCCGTGAAGACAACACAACACTCGTCTGGGACAATGAACAGATGGTTCCATTCGCGTACAGGGATGACCAGTGGGTTGGGTTTGATGATGAAAGGTCATTGAAGACTAAGGTGAGTACTTACGATGTATATGCATAGAGATAGTTTTCAAGGGTCGTCATTGATGAACGAGTCCCCCAGAGGGGAGTGGAGGAGAGCCTCCACTCCCCACTTATAGTAGTGACACATGTGGATATAATAACAATAATAATATATCCTCACGCCTTCCCACAAGGGTCCCCGAAGGGGTAGGCAGAGGTGTATAGGTAATACCTACACACCCACTTAATAGTATAATAGTTTTCATTTATTGAATAATAATAATGAATACCTGGGAATAATAAATGAAACGTATGTAATGTATAAGAGGTAGGTATGTAAGTCTAGAGAGAACTGGCGCTCTATACTCTCTGCCTACCCCGTTAGGGACTTGGCGTGATGATGTGATGATGATGACGATGTATGAAAGTTAATGACCGGCGGGGAGGGGGTTAGAAAGTAGAAACAATATTTGTTCTTCGTTCTTGGTTCTTGGTTCTTGGTTATTGGTTCGAATTCTAACGCGTTAATCTAACGAATTTATTCAATCATTAATTGATATTAAAGTATTGTATGATGACGACATTCTATAACGTTTCGGAGTTTCCTTCCGAGAACGCTCAGGCTGTGGAATGAGCCCGTTGAGGTTTTCCCTGGAGAGTACAGCATGGAGTTCTTCAAGAAGGGTGTGAAAAGATTCCTGCAGGGTCGGCAACGCGCGAGTGATACCCCTGGTGTTGCTGGCGTCCATAGGCAGCGGTAACCGCTTACCATCAGGCGGACCGCATGCTTGTTTGGCACCCAAGTGGTATAAAAAAAAAAAAAAAAAACAGACTTTTGGAACCCCAGGGAGGTAAATCTCGGCATTAAATACATACGTTGCTACGATGTTCACAGTTTGCCTAAAAGGCAGCCAAATCGTTTGGATTAAAATGAAAAAAATATGATAATAAAGATATCCCAAGGAGTCTACTCCTTCAGGGACCCTTGTTTGACAGATGACGTATTGGAAATTCTTACATATATGTATACCAATCATCGCACCGATTACCTCACGGCGGAAGAATCTTCCTAACCAGTATTAATATCGTCAAATTTCAGATGGCTTGGCTCAAAGAGGAAGGTTTCGGCGGCATCATGGTCTGGTCCATCGACATGGATGACTTCCGGGGCTCTTGTGGCACCGGCAAGTTCCCCCTCATCACGGCCATGAAGCAAGAGTTGGATGATTACAAGGTCACACTGGAATTCGAAGGACCGTACGAGGCTTCGAGCCCCTCCGGACAGTACACTACTAAGGATCGTGAGTATTTTACTATCTATGTAAATAACTGTATTTACTTACAAACATCAGAATAAGCGTACCCATACATACACTACATACACACACACACACACACACACACACACACACACACACACACACACACACACACACACACACACACACACACACACACACACACACACACACACACACACACACATACACACACACACACACACACACACACACACACACACAGAGAGAGAGATACACACACACACAAACATTAAATAAACAAAAATAAAAAAACTTTTTTGAACTAATAACCTCTTATGGGTAAACCACTTAGTAACGTAACGCGTTACGGCCCAAGTGCCATCTGTACTTGTGTATAAATATAATCAATTGATATGCTGAATAGTTCTGCCAACTGATACTAGATAGCGCTAAAATTGAAACAAGAAACTCTTACGAGTTAAACAGATTCAATATTAAATAGTTTAACTGAGATAAGTTTAAGTTATCACTTCTGTTGGGCGTCCCGAGACGAACACGTATTTTTTTAGGAAGGAGTTTAATAGTATCGGGAGTAGTTAAATTAAATACACATTATATATTATATAGAAAGGGTACGCTATTTTATCAAAATATATTTAGGTGCAAGTCCAGCAAATACGTCTTTGAATTTCTTCATACGTTTGCAGGTTTCCTCCTAATACTTTCCTTTACTGCACCTTAATATATTTCAGGCGGAGTGTGGGTGCGTGACTACTACCTATACACCTCTGCCTACCCATTCGGGGAGTCTTGTGCAAAGGCGTACACTTTAAAAATCATAGTTTCTTTCATATTTCATAGTTGTTTACTTACAATACTTACTTACAATAACTTCACAACCTCTCTTTCCAGCCAACGAAATAACTTGCGAAGAGCAGGATGGCCACATATCGTACCACCCCGACAAAGCTGACTGCACCATGTACTACATGTGTGAAGGTGAGAGGAAACACCACATGCCCTGTCCAGTAAACTTGGTCTTTAACTATAACGAGAATGTCTGCGACTGGCCTGAAAACGTCGAAGGGTGTACCCACCACACACAAGCGCCTGCCGCGAAACGATAAGCGCACCTTATGTAACACGCTGTATAAATAGAGCTATGTATATAGCCTTAAGTGTAATTGTTCAAAATTATATAAACTGTATGTAATGGATGGAAATACGAATAATATTTAACCAGAGTAAGGTATACACGATCGCCTGTTTTGCATCACAACGTTAGGTAGAATACTGTACTTTGTAATTGATCGTAGTGGGTCTGTATGTCTAAGTAGGAAGGGCGCTCTACTCTCTCTGCCTAATTGCCTATGGGACTTAGCATGATAATATAGATCAAATTTTATAGGAAACTTTTGACCTGTTTTATGGTCACCCTTGGGTTAGTTGTTATAATCCTTGCGTTTCACCATTATTAGACCATCAAAAAATAATTATTTTTCTCCTTCACAAGGGTTCCTAAAGGGGTAGGCAGAATTGTAACAACGCCCTCTTTATCTAACTCTTACACTACGCCGGATATTTAGATGCCAATGTGACATGGTGAGTCTATCGCCGTTCCCCTAGCACGACTCTGAGAGTTACAATTCTTCTTGAACGTATGTAGGTTTCTCTTAATAATTTGACACAATAGTTTAGCATTTGTGATTAAATTACCTCTTAATGAGGTCGTTTGCAACTGCAATCGTGAATACAGGTTTAATATGGAATGCTATCCAGTTTAGTCATACCCAGTGTACACTCCGCTCACTGGTAGAACCTAATTACAAGTAGAAATGTCACGTGTCTGTTCCCGATTGTGTAAGCCCTGCCTTATTTTTGAACGTAATAGAACAATTTTTAATAAAACTAAAAACTCAACCACCAATATCATAAGTACTTACAAGTTTTTTTTTATGTTATTTATTGGCGTTAGTCGGCTTCGGTACAAGAATGAAAGGATTTGTGTGATATGTACTATTATCATTAACATTATTAATGGATCATTTTAGTTGTATGTATTGTTAAATTAAACTCTTTAGAATTATAGTTTTTATACTCTCTCAAAGGTACATAATATGAATAAATAATTTTAAAAAAAAATATTAAAAAATAAACGGTTTTCTTGTGCTCAAAAGTGTGTTCAAAATATCATGTACTTTTGGGACAGTAATTTCTCTTAGGTAAGTTACGATTCTAAAGCTTTTTTTTTATTTTTTTTAATAACTGAATACTCAATCAGCTAAATCACTGCCCATAAATAATACTGCCACTTCGATACGTAGGTATACACGAAGGTTTTATATAATATTGTGACTTTATACTTTAATTTTAGTTTAATTAAGTAAAGCTTTGTAAATATTGTATTTAGATACAAATGGAGATGTAAGAGTATTATTAAAGATTTTATAATATTTTTCTTATTTTTTTTGTCTCCCTAATTACCCTGGCTTGACCTCATGAGTCAGTAGAAAACTTTTATGCACCTGGAAAATTTTGCTTGGATAACCGAATCGAATATTATATGTTAATTTATTGTTATGCTGGTAATAATAATAAAACTCTACATAATTTTCTTTTGATGAGTTCCCCCTTTCTGAGGTTGATAAACTGTATTAAACAAGTCTGCAAAAGGTGTTTACAATGTTGTAGCAAAAACTCAAAAGATCCAAAATATGATATAAAAATATTATCCGGTCTAATATTTTATTACATTACACTATACATACATACATACACATGATCACGCCAAGTCACTAGCGAGGTAGGCAGAGAGTATAGAGCGCCAGTTCTCTCTAGACTTACATACCTCTTTCGCTTCGTCCACATTCATCAGTCTTTTCATACATGCTCGTCGGTTTCTAGTACTCTTAACGTTCCCGTCCTTGAGCGTCCGATCGATTTGATCCAGGTAGTTGGAACGTGGCCTCTCTCTACCTCTTATTGCACACACTTTTTCTTTGTATATGTGATTCGTCAATCAAATAATAACATAATCTCATAAATACAAAGGAATTAATAATTACTATACATTTTGGTGACAACTGAATATAACTACACATAAATATAAAGGATATTCAAGACTATGGTGTGAGTACAATACCCGTGTTCAGCACATAAGTATCTGCATCCAGAGAATCGAACCCACAACCGACCATCCGATGACCACCAAACCAGAGCTTAACCTTAACTTAACAGATTATGTATATTTTCGAAGACAAACAGAATGCTTAATAACGTAAGTATTTTCTTGGCCAGTTAAGTATTTAATTACCTCATTATGCGGTATGTTGGTCCTTCGATCCGGTTTGTGAGCAAACGCACGGCTTCACTTTCGAGCGGAACTATAGGTAATTCATAGTAATCAACTTGTACAGTCTTACTTCCTACTAAATCATCTATGCACCAATAGCTATCATTAATATTATAGCATCCGGGTTAGCTTAGAACGAAAGTTGTTGGAACAAGTATACGATCATAAATTTACAAGATGTGATCGCATTTCTTATCAATATACGAGCCAATGTGGCAGAGTGGTTCGAGTAGCCAGCAGAACAAGCAAATTCGAAACTCGGAGTTAGTCAGGAGTTCTATCCACTAGACCAGGAGCCGTCTTAATATTTTAATAATTATTATTAGGTATATTGTTTTTTTTAAACTATTTGTTTTATTTCTTTGTCCTGAGTAGTACCCGACAACTTCTAAAATACAAACGTTAAATTTTCTGTGACACCGTCTCGATAAAAGAAAAATATGTTTAATAATGGCAGCATTATTATTCGCTTCGAGTTCAAGCTAAAAGCCTGTTATGAGATTTACATTATACTATAACCCTATTTGCGAGACCTAAAATACTCCAGGCTATTATTAACAATTCGCCGCGTTCTGTTGATCACGCACGACCACTTAATTTCAAGATTTTTGTTCCCGACACAAACCATTATAACGACTCGATTTAATATTAAAAAGCAACTTTTGGAAATGGAATTTTAACGGGTTTCGTCTCAAGAATATATTTTCAATTTTTATTTACCATAAGTACCTACTCGAAACTGACGAGCATGTATGAAGAGACAGATGAATGTGGACGAAGCGAAAGAGGTATGTAAGTCTAGGGAGGACTGGCGCTCTATACTCTCTGCCTACCCCGTTAGGGACTCGGCGTGATGATACGTTTACCAATAGCTGAGCCCGTGACTTCGTCCGCATGGAATTTAATAAAAAGTTATTGTTAGACAAAAATTACTTATATAATACATTTCCGGGACCTTTGTGGAGCATCAGTAATATTATATTAAATGAGCTTGCCGAGTCTTATTAGGAAACTTCTTACCGTAAACGTATAATTAGAATAATTCCTGCAGCTCTAAGTAGTGTACTGAGATATAATTTTCCAGCAGTAATTTCTTGTAGGTAGTAGCAAACCTTCTGTATTTAGCATTTAATGGTAAATACTTTTCAATTGTTTTAGTAATACTGAAACCAACAATGTTTTAATAAAATTTTGCTGCTCATGTATTTTTTTATTATGACGGCCGTTTGATCTTTTGGTCCTGACTGCAAAACTTGAGGTCGCGGGTTCGTTTCCAGCTGCGGGCAGATATTTGTGTGCTGAACACGAGTATTTGAACCATAGTCTTGGATGTCCTTTTTATTTACGTATATAAGTAAATATATCGTTGTCTAGTTACCAAAACACAACTTTACTTAATTTGGGGCTATGTCAATTTGTGTGGAATTGTCCCAAGGTATTTATTTAGTTACGAGGCAGGACTTGAACTCGTATCCTTAAAAATGTCGCACTGCCTTGCGTCATGAGTCTTATTTTCCTTCCCTTAAGTCAGCCTTTAGTGAGAACGCTACAATACATCATCGGAATCCAGTCAAAACTGCGCTAATATTTTACGTGTCAAAACCTGAAAGCCATTGCAAATGGACCGACGGCCACTAAGCCTCCCCAAGTAAGGAACAAAGGATTCGTATGCTACTGCAGTATCCTCAAGGCACGCTCAACATATAAAGTAGGAAACTAATTTTCGAAACGGAATATTTCATACGTAACTTGATACGCTGTTTTGTTTATTCACCAACATCTTAATAACGCGCCTTCGTAGCCGAAAGACGTGATGACGGTGGTTGCGGATAAACTGAAAATAAGGAGTATTTTCAAAAAGTCTTGCTGGACTTTTTGAGTCCGGTAATCTGTTTGAATTTAAAAGAAATAATTTATTCACCTGAACACGGTTAGTTATATAATGTAATGTTTAAATGTACATAGTGGTTGAATCACGCGTAAAATAATGTTGGCATGCAAGTTTTTCCGTTAGTAGGTATTTGTACATTTAGATACCTCCTAACTAACACTCAGTAATATTGACAAATTTACAACAATTAAATACAGTATTTTTATTCGAAATTACAATTTAAAATCAATAATTCTTTAATTTTCATTAAAATTTTCCTTTACAGAATTTCTCTTAAATGGACTTTTTAGAAGTAGCTTTTATCACTAAGCCATTTTCTTTTTAAATAAATTCGATTTTTCGAAAATTCTCTGAGTTATATAGTGATTTCATTAAATATTTTTATCATAACGACATTGCAATTTTAGGCATATAGTGTGTCAACATTATTCCTTGAACAAATAAAAGTTAATACGAAATTACTTTTGTTAATATTGTTTGTTGAAGCCGGCGGCTTGAATGACTCATGTTTGGATGGCCGAAAGGTATTACACACAGTAGTATTATTAAAAAAACTGCTCATTTCATCTAAACGCGAAAATACCAATTCTCGCTGCAACACTGAAGCATACGAGAGATGAATTTTAAGCTTTCCATAGAATTCTTTGTTATCTTGTGGAAAATCGCGATCGTTTTTTTGTTTCATATTTTTAGACCAAATATATTTATTACTTAACAAAATACGGGTTAATAATGTTTTTTACTAGTTCTACCCCACGGTTTCACTCGCTTTAATTTTGCGCGCGATACTTATTAATATCGAATGATTTTGCAAGAATATTTATAAATCTATCTAATGGGTAAGCAGAGGTTGCTCACTCGTCACACACTTTTTGCCGGATATATATTTTAGGTGCTAACGTGACAGATGGCGAGTCCGTCGCCGTTACTCAAGCACGACTATACATACGCCTTTGAATTGCTTCTCAGACGTATGCAGGTTTCCTCACGATGTTTTCCTTCACCGTAAAGCTGGTGGTGTGACTCATCACTGTACATAAGTTCTGAAAAACAATTGCAACTACAACTACTTGAACCACTCGACCTCCACGGCTTCATAGATAAACATATTGTAGCACACTCCAGACATTCCAAAGCGTTGCAGAAGTTTTAATTAGCGCTTGTTAACAGTCTTATCTTATGGAGTTTGGTGTAAGTTCGTGATTGCATATTCTCATATCTTAGTGTACTTTGAAAAATCTATATAAATTAACCAAGATGGATGAGTGGTTCGAGTAGCCGCCCGCAACGCAAAGATTGCAAATTACAACCCCGACTGTGCCAATGTTTTTCTGAACTTAAGAACAGTGATTGGTCACACCAAGAGCTTATCGGCGAAAAAAAATATCGAGTGGAAACCGGCATACGTTTGAGAAGCAATTCAAAGACTTATGTATAGTCGTGCTTGAGTATCGGTCTCTGTAGTAAGTAACGGGACTCTGTCACGTTGACACCTAAAATCAATGATGTATTAGATAAAACCTCATTGCCTAAAATGACCTATGGCAAAAGTTGGGTGTGTTACTACACATATCTGCCTACCCCTTTGGGAACATTTTGTGGGAAGATATAGTGACATTAAAAACAGAATGCAGAGCTTGCTTTGATAAAGACGTGCTATCTCCTGTACTTTGCTCCACTGGCTAACGCTAATTACAGTTAGCTACCAAGGATAAATGAACCCGGTACCCTACTAGCACCGGACCTTCTAGAACTAACTTGCTGATTTATGACTTTCCAAGTATATTGTTTCGTGTCAGTCGTGCTTGAGTAACGGCGACGGACTCGCCATCTGTCACGTTGGCACCTAATATACCTCTGGCGGAAAGTGGGTGTGTGGGTATTACCTATACACCTCTGCCTACCCCTTCGGGGACCCATGTGGGAAGGCGTGAGGATACTATAAGTATCCCAGTTAGTCTAAGATGAACTGCACAGGTATTTATATATAATTTAAAACTGTGCCCTGCAGTTTCACCTGCGTAATTATTTATTTAATTACTATCTTATTAAAATTAATAATTAAATAATAATCGCTCAAGGACGGGAACGTTAAGAGTACTCGAAACCGACGAGCATGTATGAAGAGACTGATGAATGTGGACGAAGCGAAAGAGTTATGTAAGTCTAGAGGGAACTGGCGCTCTATACTCTCTGCCAGAGACTTGGCGTGATGATATGTAATATGTAATTAATATCTTGATTTATTTTGTTGATGTATTTTTGTTCCGATCAAGCTAATAATTATAATAATAAAATAATCTATCTCTCTGTCTACCCCGTTAGGGACTTGGCGTGATGATATTTAATATGCAATTACTATCTTGATTTATTTTCTTAGTGCTTGATCAATTGAGCTAATAATCTATCTCGGTGCAAAATTTCAGTCAATTCTGTTCAGCCGTTATGATGTGATTTAGTAACAAACAAACATACTCACAATCTTTCGCATTTATAATATTAGTACGGCTGTGCCTCACAGTTTCAGTTGTTAACTCATATACTTAAGAGTATAAATTAATTGCTCCGATTGCTTGTTGGTACAAATATTATGCTCTGCCGTTTCGAGTGCTTGCAAGTTCGAATCCCTACTGCACCAATATTTTTTTCTGAACTTAACTACAGTGCTAGTTTTAAGTTGAAGGAGAACCTCGAGAGGAAATCTGCATAGTATACTTTTTTTATACCACATGGGTAAAAAACAAGCATGCGGTCCGCCTGATGGTAAGCGGTTACCGCCGCCTATGGACGCTTGCAACACCATGGGTATCACTCGCGCGCTGCCGACAATAATAAATTTAAAGACACGTCTTTAAAGACAGAGGTGAATACTCACTCACACCATTTTCGTCGGAAATATATTTTAGGTAACATATATATTGCAATTTTTTATAAATAATATACAATATTTTTAGTAAACATTTGTCTAAAAATCATAGTTTCTTTTATTAATAATTTAAAATAGCTCTTTACAGAATAGTAGATTTCGTCTATGCGTTTCATACAGGTAACTGTATAAAGCTTATTTTTTTAAATAATCCCCTCTCTCCCCAATTTAATTAAACCCAAATTCCCTGAAAGATCGCACGTTGAATTATTTAGGTCCGTTACTCAACTTCACTGGTATATATTATGTGAGAAAAAATGCTTCCTTTATTTATAAAACTACGCCAAGTAATTATTTATTTATTTCATTGTTCCAACCAACTTCGCTTGGGTGAAAATTACATGAAAAATAAGTTTTGAAACACGATCGCAGCGCTACTCACCAATTGTGAATCAATTATATTAATTGCCCGCGACTTCGTCGACGTGGAAAAGTGTATTGGGCAGCATTTTTAATTTATATATAATATATCCTCACGCCTTCCCACAAGGGTCCCCAAAGGGGTAGGCAGAGGTGTATAGGTAATACCCACACACCCACTTTCCGCCAGAGGTATATTAGGTGCCAACGTGACAGATGGCGAGTCCATCGCCGTTACTCAAGCACGAATATACATACGCCTTTGAATTTCTTCTCAGACGTATGCAGGTTTCCTCTCGATGTTTTCCTTCACCGTAAAGCTCGTGGTGTGACTAATCACTGTACTTAAGTTCAGAAAAACTCATTGGTACAGTCGGTATTCGAACTTGCGACCTTTACGTCGCAGGCAACTGTTCGAACCACTCGGCCACCACGGCTTTTTTTTTAATTTTTCATCCCCTATTTTTTTTACACCCTGAAGGGTATTTAGAATTTCATATTAATTTATATGTAATCAAGAGCCTAAAAAATAAGTTTCATCCCCTATTTCTACCCTTAATAACCGTATATCTGATTAAAAAGCAGTATGTGTCCTTCCTAAGGCTAGACTAACTCTGTACCAAATTTCATTTGAAATGAAATATTATTTATTTATCTTTCTCAAAGGTGTGTACAGAGGATCAGCTATACAAATTTTATTTATATTCAGATTTAAATCAGTTTTGTAGTTTAGGCGTGAAAAGGTAACAGACAAACAGAGTTACTTTCGCATTTATATTATAAGGTAGGGATTTCTTTTGAATTATAATATAAAACAGATTAAAATTATTAACAAAATGGAAAAAAAAGGAATATCCATGTCATTCTATTGTGAATCAAAAAAATCCAGGAGCATATCCAAATACAAAAACATCGGAGTAGGTCCAGTTGTTCATGAAGAGTTTAACAACACGTTCAAGAAGAATAAACAATGAGCAACGCTTATCAATGTTAGTAAAAATACTATACACTTCTTAATATAATTTTCAATGCAATTTTCTCGTTTTTTTTATATGTAACTTATTAATTATATAACGAGGATTTATACATAAATACAACGCTGTGTAAAAAAATCGATTGGTATAAGAAGGAAGTACAGCATTGAGTTCTTCAAGATGGGTGTGAAAAGATAACTGCAGGGTCGGCAGCGCGCGAGCGATACCCCTGGTGTTACAAGCGTCCATAGGCGGCGGTAACCGCTTACCATGAGGTGGACCGCATGCTTATTTGCCACGTGTGGGGTATAAAACAAAGATTTGCAATTTCGAACAAACTAACATATTTTTGTAATAAACAATATATAGATTACATCAGAACACACAAATATATAGATTGAAGCTGTCTCCGGTATGTCTTTTATTTATAATAAAAAAAACACCCCATGTTAATCGAGCTCATGGTATACCTATCCTAACAGAGGTAGGGCATAACGGGTTTCCCGTTCGAATTCGGAGCTGCCCGACTGGGGCAGAACCTCCACCTTATAGAAGTCCGTAGCCAAATAACACAATTTATATCCAGTAATGAGCTCCTTGGGGAGGGGGGAGGATTGTTACATTGTGTTGGAAGCAGAGGGATTAAACCCATTATGCTGTCAACACAGTATAACTCTCCGAACACAGAGTGGCAACGCGCAAGTGATACTTCGGTATCGTGAGCGTAAATAGGCTACGGTAACCGTTTTCCATCAGGTGGGCCGTATAATTGTTTGCCACTCTTGTTGTATAAAAAAACAAATCTCGGTACCAAATTTCATGCAATTCCGTTCAATAGTTACTGCTTTATTTTTGCTTATTTATTTAAAATTAAAACACAATATATGTATATTTACAGTGAAATCACGAGCTTGTCTTAACACAGATGGTCTGAGAAACTGTGGTTTCCAATTCTCGCTGCATTGCTGCGCAAGCGCATCGCATATCAGTTATATACGCCATACCAATACGCGCGGACGTGTCCACATAAATCAATGTGTAAAGTATCGCGAAAAGAATCGACTGCTATTGAATAAAATACTATTAAAACACTATTGCGGCTAAGTGTGTGCTTGGATCTTAATCAGTGTTGTGTGTGTGAGACGTAATTAAGTTAAGTGCAGTGTTGATCAATGTGTGATTTGATGGATAATTAAAAGGTAAATGTTAACATAAGTATTAGGATATTTATCTTAATATATTTAATAATAAATTTAGTTATGCCCGCGAAATCGTCTCCATGAAATAGTGACTGACTATAGGCAGATTTTTCGATTTTTTTGGATATGTTAATTGAAGCTTACCACAATATATAAGTGAAAACCACATCTAAATCGGATAAGTCGTTTCTGAGATTCACGTGCGCAAACGCACAGACAAACAGATGAACGGACAAAAATTCTAACAATCATAGTTTTGGGTGCTCTTTGCGCTGATAAAGGTAGCTATAATATTATTTCTCACTTATCTTCCACAGACAGCGATCCGTTATATTTTTATTATATGTATTGAGTATTGACGATTGATGATGATTTTATATCTCTGGCGGAATATGGGGTACTGACTACCTATACACCTCTGCCTACCCCTTTGTTAACCCTTATGGGAAGGCGTGGATATATTTTTAAATTTAAGCCAGAGGAAGACCACGTTCCAACTACCTAGATCAAATCGATCGGACGCTCAAAGACGGGAACGTCAAGAGTACTAGAAAGAGGTACCTATGTAAGTCTAGAGAGAACTGGCGCTCAATTATCTCTGCCTACACCGTTAGGGACTCGGCGTGATGAAATGTATGTATGTATGTACTCTTTGAGAAAACACAAAATATTATTCGGTCGAGATAATAAACTTCTATATACATTATTCTTCTTAAAGTGCCACTCCATTACTGGAGGTTGGCCGTTAGCTCGGAAAACATCTCCCTGTCTTGAGCCATCCGGAATAGTTGCTCTGCACTGCTGATTCCGGTCCACTCCCTGATGTTTCGCAACCATGACTTCTTTCGCCTTCCAGAGCGCCGCGTTCCCTGTATTTTGCCCATCAATATTAGTTGAAGCATCTAGTATCTGTCATGGCGCAACACGTGCCCCAGATATTCGATTTTGCGCTTTTTGACGGTGTGCAATAATTTTCGGGACACACCAGCTATATCTATATACATACCTACATTTAAACCAATCGCCGTTAGTTAGTCTGTCAAAACACGATAATGGATTTTTGTATGTATTTCCTTGCATCCCTAGACGATTTAGTATTCAAAATTGGACCCTGTAGGTAGACTTTTATTTTTTTTTCACCCAAACAGCGAGTATCATTACATATGTATGTATAAGAGCCGCGGTGGCCGAGTGGTTCGAGCAGTTGCCTGCGACGCAAAGGTCGCAAATTCGAATCCCGACTGTACCAATGAGTTTTTCTAAAACTTAAGTACAGTGATTAGTCACACCACGAGCTTTACGGTGAAGGAAAACATAGAAAAAATCAAAGGCGTATGTATAGTCGTGCTTGAGTAACGGCGATGGACTCGCCATCTGTCACGTTGGCACCTAATATACCTCTGGCGGAAAGTGGGTGTGTGGGTATTACCTATACACCTCTGCCTACCCCTACGGGGACCCTTGTGGGAAGGCGTGAGGATATATTATATATTTATATGTACTCATATTAAGTACTACTTCTTCGTTATCACCATCTGTAATCATATTTTGCACTTGGTCGGTTTTTATTGTTTCCTTGCGTTGCCTGCCATCTGATTATTTCTGGTTCGTTAATCCCTCTCTGTCGCATACACAATAATTTTAGATCTGAGCGGAATTTCTTGTTTATTCCCTCTATTTTGTATACAATAAAAGATCGTTCGTAATGAGCGCAGTGTGTAGACAATAATCTAAATCTTCTTATTGTATACAAATGCATGGTGGCCGAATGGATCGTGTCGGTTGCCAGCAACACACAGATTCAAGTTCGAATCCAGACTGTACCAATAAGTTTTTTTTAACTTAACTACAGTGATTAGTCACACCGCGAGCTTTACGGTGAAGGAAAACATCGAAAGAAAACCTGCATACGTCTGTGAAGCAATTCAAAGGCGTACGTATATATTTCTGTCACGTTGGCACCTAAAATATATCTCTCACGGAAAGTGGATGTGTACTACCTATACACCTCTTGCTACTCCTTCGGGCACTCTTGTGGGAAGGCGTGAGGATATATATTATTATGAGTATAAGGTATGAATGTAATAAGGGTGATTTTTCATTGTACAAGAATGATAGACTCAGAATACATACTTCATTCTATTTCAGTCTGATTGTAATTACCAACATGCCTTACGATTTCTACCGATTGCAATACTGTGATCTGTATTTCTAGGAAAACATAGTGTAGATAATGTTCTTATGATATGCAGATGCATTAACGCGCAAAAAAGATGCATTACTTAGAAACGAACTCATAATAATAGTTTGAAGCAATATTGAGAAAACTACATGTAATGTCAGTTTATTTATCATTATGACTGTGCCTACCCATTGGGGGGAGGCGTGAGGATTTTACATCAGTATGTAATTTATAGAATTTATTTTTATTTTTTATGGCGACGGACTCGCCATCGGTCACGTTGGAATCTAAAATATATCTCTGGCGGAAAATGTGTGGGTACTACCACTACGCCTCTGCCTACCCCTTTAGGGACCCTTATGGGAAGGCATGAGGATATATAATTATTATTATATAAATTTTATATTAAAATTTTCGATTACATTAAAAAAGATATAAACAAGTATAGTAATTCTATTCACTTTTTGGCTTTGGCTTACCAGATTTAGGTTATGAAATGTATATACTTTTTAATTTAATTTCCTTGGCTTCGTGACATTAAGAATCAGGGGGCAGTTCCAAAGCACTAACTCAGACGATTATTTATTATATTCAAACGAGACCGGGTTAATGAACTGCAGAAAAACATAAAAATACTTCATTACCGATACAATTTTACGCCAATCAATAAACCACAAAGAATACAGGCGAAAGTGAATCAAGTCGGTCCAAATAATTCAACCAATTTTTATTTCGTTGAAAAAAAACATTAAGAAATTCTCTAATTGACGAATTGCGGGTAGTATTAACAATTTGCTCAATTCAAAAACCGAATTTAGAACGCCGTAGCCGAATTAACGGTAGCGCTTTTTTGGCGTCGACGTTTCATAGAGACACTATTGATATCTATTTATATGGTGCTCCACTAACCAACTGTTTAAAATCTGGTTATCACTCCACTCGGTGTTTATCAGCTGTGGTTATAACGACCTCTAAATCTGTAATTGACGTTTTCTTCTTAATGAGCGAACCTTCCATACTTGTCATAACAGACATAATTTCTTAATTCCTAATTATCGGTATATCTTAGTGGCAGCTACTAATAGACTATTTTAGCTCGAGTATGTATATTTTATTAGTATTTTTTTTCTAGAATCAAGACATAGCCAATTCCGCTCAGCCGTTCTGTTCTAGCTTGATTGATTGATCACACAATCCTCACAAACTTTTGTATTAATAAAATATTTGTAGGATGAAGTTGGTGAAGCTATCAGCTGTGTGATTGAATAATCGAGTTGTCTGTTCATTGAGTTGGACTACTAAGATTGGGTTCTTAATGAATGTATGATATTTGAAAAAAGTCGTGACATTCCGACGCAAGAGTTCAAAAGATTTAGCTTTACCATGAACACGTGGTTTGAGTGGTTTAGGGGGACATCCCGCAATGTCAAGATTTTCTCTCTAGATTTACCAACCGCTTCATCCACATACGTCAGTCTCTTCATACGTGCTTGCCAGCTTATTAGATAATTATATAAGTAATATATTGATTTCTACAAAGATAACGTAAATCTATGCCACGTAAAAACTAGTTTTTTTTATTATTGAAACATTAAACACTCTTTTTAGTTTTCTATTTACAAAAGATCTTTATTAATTATGTGAAGTGATTCGGAATAAAACTTATTTAATGTCTTTCTCATGTTAATCCACACAGGTCAACTATCAAAAATGACAACAACCGTTGGCGTTCGTATACTATCCATTTGAAATTTAAATTTGGAACGTTTCTCTATGTTTGGACCATTGACGGATGGACCGAAATGACACGGCTTCCTGCTTCATGCATTTTAAGCCTTACAATTTTGTATAAGGTCGTGTAGCTGAGTATTATTTAAAGACAGTGACTTAAGCCTGAAAAGCAAGTGAAAATAAAGCCTTAAATTTATTGGTATAAAGTTGATAGTAGATTGGCGAAACAATTAAAAATATTTTGACATCGTTGGTTTCGACTATCCAAACATGGATTTTTGCAGTTTTGGGGAAATCTTTATATTAATTAGACACGTCGAGAAACTGAGAGAAAACCTGCACACGTTTAAGAACAAATTCCAATACGTATGTATATTCGTACTTGAGAAACGGCGATGGACTCGCCATCTGTCCGTGCCACGATGTTTACCTTCACCGATGTTTAAACCGTAAAGGTAATTGGTACAGTCGGGATTCGAACTTGTAACCTTAGTGTTGCAGGCAACTCGAGCCGCTCGACCACCACGACACATTTTTTGCTACTTCAAGATACTAACGTAAATACCTAGAAGCTTCCGGATTGAAATGTCATTATTTGACATTACAAGAACTCTGACCTACAAACTTGAGTAATAATACCAAGTTGCAATGTTTCTTTCTATCAAACCGTAATATAAAAAAAATAAAGCGCATTGATGAGCTGTCAACCATTTGGAATTTGACATTTCACGAATGTATGTTTTACTCGCGTGTCTCGCAATAAACTCAATCGAATGAAAAGTAAATTTATTAAATTGATTCTCTTATGGGGTTCTCTGTCTATTTACATCCTCACACCTTTCCCACAAGGGTCCCCGAATTGGTGTATATATAGGTAGTACCCGCACGCCCACATTTCTTTGGAGAGATATTTTAAGGTGCCAACATGACAGACGGTGAGTCCATCGCCGTTACTCAAGCACGACTATTTATATACATACGTTTTTGAATCTCTTCTCAAGTTCAAACATAGAGAAGAAACATACGTTTGAGAAGAAATTCAAAGGAGTGTGAACTCGCCATGTGTCACGTTGGTACCTTAAAATGTATCTCCGGCGGAATGTGGGTGTGTTGGGTAAATCTACAAACCTAGTAACCTATCAAATTACCAAAAATAAAGTCATAGCGATAGGTACAAATGTTATTGAACAAACAGTTTACAATTCAATAAACACGTAACGTAATTGAACAGTTATTATGCGTTCGCGCACCGATTGTGGTGCACAGACTTTCCAAGCTTGTTGGTTTTTCAAGTCATGAGAGATGGCGCTTATATATTTTCTTTCATATTTTTTTGCCTGGTTACCTTACACAACGTACTAAATAATCGAACTTGTAGTATGCTACTGATATACATACATATAATAAATGATTCGCTTAGTTTACACATAGGTATATTTGCAGTAGGTAGTATTTGCATACATTAACATTAATAACTTCTCAAAAGTATGCAAGTTTTCTTACAATGTTATCCTACATAAACACGAAGTATCATGCCGAGTCCCTCATGGAGTAGGCAGAGATAATTATTTAATTATGAATATCCTCGCCGGCTAAGAGCTACTTTTCCTTTACCAGGAATTAATAATGCTGTGGAAATGTCTGTTTGCTGAGAATGGGGCTCCAACACGTGATAACCAGGCACATGACTGTGAAGTATAGTAGTAGCAGTGTCAGCCACTAAGCAATCTATAATATTACTAGCTGTCCCGCCCAGCTTCGCCCGGCAGAAAAATTTCACTTCCTGAAACACGATCGCAGCGTCATCTATCGGGTCCAATGGTGATGTAAGCTATAATAATAATAATATATCCTCACGCCTTCCCACAAGGGTCTCCGAAGGGGTAGGCAGAGGTGTATAGGTAATACCCACACACCCACTTTCCGCCAGAGGTATATTAGGTGCCAACGTAACAGATGGCGAGTCCATCGCCGTTACTCAAGCACGACTATATATACGCCTTTAAATTTCTTCTCAGACGTATGCAGGTTACCTCTCGGTGTTTTCTTTCACCGTAAAGCTCGTGGTGTGTCTAATCACTGTACTTAAGTTCAGGAAAACTCATTGGTACAGTCGGGATTCGAACTTGCGACCTTTGCGTCGCAGGCAACTGCTCGAACCACTCGGCCACCACGGCTCTGATGTGATGTAAGCTATTCTATTTTTTAATTTGGATCAAACTGCATACGGTGTGCAAATTTGATTGAAATCGGTTTAGTAGTTTAGGAGCCCTTCGCGGACAAACAACGTGACACGTAGTTTATATATATTAAGATTTGCACTGCTTGCGAGACTGAGAGAGAGAAAAGACTGAAATCGCTATCGCTTTTGACTTAAACATGTGTATACGACTTATGAAGCGTTTACACTGTCACTAAAAGTAACACACGGAAGGAAACGATGCGTCCAATACAAACAAAGTGGTAAAACTTGTACGGAAACGGATTAGGACTGTCACTTTTTATATATAAGCCTCAAGGTGTCACCTGAGTAAAAACTCCGGCCCGCGCCGAGCCAAGTGCACAAATCCCGCCCCCAAATAATATTTAAATAAAATGATCAGTCCAGCCCAGCTCCCTTGCTCGTGATCCAGCAACGCCCTAAGCCGAGGTTCGTACCCCACAGGGGGTGCCCTTAGCTGTGTTGCTTAGTACTAAAGTACCTGGCTGGAGGCCTAGGACTCGCCATTGACCGGTTAAGTAGCAAAAGTTCCCGGAACTCACGCTACGAGAGACAATACAAAAAAAAACCTGAGTAAAATTTTGCTGTAGTATAATTTATTTTATAATTATTTTATTTTTTATTAATTTATTTTATAAATATTTTATTAATTTAAATTATAATTATATAATATATACTGGACTGAAAGAACTGCGATTGGTCACACCACGAACTTTGCGGTGAAAGAAAACATCTAGAGAAAACCTGCATACGTATACGAAGAGATTCGAGGGCGTATGTAAAGTCGTGTATGAGTAACGGCGATGGACCGCCATCTGTCACGTTGGCAACTAAAATATATCGTGGGTGTTAATCCTTACTTAATATTATAAATGTGAATGTAAGTTTGTTTGTTACGCTTTCACGTAAAAATTACATAACCGATTATCATGAAAGTTTGTATACATATTCCTGGAGGTATAAGAAGTGACATAGGATACCTTTTATTAAAAAAAAAACATTTTTACGGCTGAAAAAAAGCCGGTTTACTGATATTTTTTTATGGTGATGGCTTATACCCAGGATTAAGACATAGGCTACATTTGAATCCCGAAAGATTCAAAGCTCTAATATTATAAACGCAAAAATATGTATGTTGCTCTTTCCACGCGGGCGAAGCCGCGGGCATAAGCTAGTAACGTAATAACATAAACGTAATCTATGACATTTTTATGCTAGACTAAGGCAATGTTATTTAACACAAATCTTCATCGAGATAACGTTACTCATACGATATTGAGACTGGCGCGAGAATGCGGAGGCTGGTTGCTTCGTAACGACATATATGTCATGCTTGATCAAGTTTAATTATCGGTACACTGGCCGAGCCCTGCGGTTCCGCCTGCGATTAATTCAATCCTACTAATATTATAAATGCGAAAGTTGGTGAGTATGTATAGATGTTTGTTACACAGTCACGCCAGAACGGCTGAATGGAATTCAATGAAATGCACAAAGTTGACTATTAGCTGGATTAGTACATACAATATTAGATTTTCACGCGGTTTTCACCAATAGACAGAATAATTAATGAGGAAGGAATTTGTTAGAAAAGATTATATTTAAATTGGTTAGAAAAAGCCGTGGTGGCAGAGTGGTTCGAGCTGTTGCCTGCGACACAAAGATCGCATGTTCGAATTGTACCAATGAGTTTTTCTGAACTTACGTTATGTGATTAGTCACACACGAGCTTTACGCTGAAGGAAAACATCGTGTAGTCGTGCTCGAGTAACGGCGATGGACTCGCCATCTGTCACGTTGGCACCTAATATACCTCTGGCGGAAAGTGGGTGTGTGGGTATTACCTATACACCTCTGCCTACCCCTTCGGGGACCCTTGTGGGAAGGCGTGAGGATATATATATAAAATTTCATGCTACTTTTTGAAAATTACGGAATTAAAAAACACCATACACTTTATATGCGGGATCTTCGTTGGAAAACGCTACCTTAATGCATTTGGGTTATAACAAAGGAATAGGATACAACCCGAGCGAAACCGGGATGGTTCGCTAGTTATGTTTTTGAAGACCTCGATAAGAATAATTGCTATAGTAACTTCGTCACTATATTATATTTCTTTCTACTGTGTTTGTGTGTTTGCATACATGTTTATTAATGAAGCAAAACGGAATATTTGCCGTTTTACCAAAATGTTTCTATTTTAACAACAACCAAATATACATAATTCATAAGGTGAGGTAAAAATGTACGAGAATTGGAATTGAACTTCTTGCAAACTAGCCAGAACGAAAATTAAATGCATTGGCTATGTAGTGCAGAGCCGAGGTGGTCCAGTAGTTAGAGTGCACTGCAAAGATTTAAGTTTTAAGCCCGACGATGTTTTTCTGAGCTTAAGTATAGTGATTAAGTTCACCACGAGCTTTACGGTGAAGGAAAACATAGAAGACTGCATACGTTCGAGAAAAAATCACAACCAAATTTGTGCTTGAGAAACGGAGATAGACGCCATCTGTCACGCTGGCGCTTAAATTTATCTCCGGCGACTCCTGCGATAAGTGGGTGTCTTTTCTTACCTTTGCCGAACCCTTGTGCAGCAAGTTAGTGCTGCAATTCTGCCAGTCTTTTCTCATGGCGTTACTTTGAGATAACAGTTACTACTAAATCTTGTGGTTAGTGTAAATAAAAATTAAAAAGTGTTGCTCGTGAGAAATAGATAAAGGTTTACTGTTGACGAAAATATGGTACAATGTTCGTGGGAATGGATTTTTCTCTATTATATCTCTTAATTTAAAAGCCGTATATATAATAAGTTCAAGCAACAAGTAAACTTACCCAAAATAAATATAATTAATAAAAAAATACTAACGAGCCGTAGTGGCCGAGTTCGTGTAGCCTGCAACATGAATTGCAAGTTTGAACCGCGACTACCAACGACTTTGTGAACTTATGTGATCACACGAGCTTTACGGTGGAGGAAAGCTTAGAATGGAAATCTAAAATATGCTTACATTAGGAAAACTATACAGGTTTCCTAATCTAAGTGGATTGAGAAGAAATTCCTAAACGTATGTACATAATAGTCGTGCTTATGAAACGGCGGGAGAATCGTCACCTGTCACATTACTTTTCGATCTTTCCTCTTAGTGAAGTTTTGTGTGGACGCGTAAATACACTGAAGTATATAATTACGGTTTTCATTAGATCCTAGAATGGCATACAAGCATACGGCCCACCTAATGGGAAACGGTCCCCGTAGCCTTTTTACGCTTACAATACCGAAAGTAACACTTGCGCGTTGCCACTCTGTGTTCGGAGAGTTATACTATATTGCATAGTGGGACTAATCCCTTCGCTGCCAACACAATATAACAATCCTGCCGCCTTCCCAAGGAGCTCATATTTATTATTATAAAGAGTTATTTCTTTAGTGCTGCCTAATACGCTTAAAAGGATCTCTTCGTCTTATCTCTAGTTATTACTTACGTCTACTTACTCATCATGCGGCCAGTGTGTGCTTACTCCCATAAAAAGTTTTAATTAAACACAAGAAGTTTATCATTAAAGAGGTTAATGTCAAAACTTGCTAACACTTACATTGTGTACAATATGGGCCAATTCTTCACAAATTAACGATTCCAAGTAGTAACGGCTATATAACATACATACATGATACATACATGCATAAAGTATGTGTATAATCACGCCGAGACCCGTGGACGAAGCGAAAGAGGTATGTAAGTCTAGAGAGAACTGGCGCTCTGCCTACCCCGTCAGGGACTCGGCGTCATGATATGTATGTATATATATATATTTTGTTCAGTCCAGCTCCGCTTCTTTGTGAAGTACTTCTTGAACCTTCTGATCTATATACGTATGTAAATATTTGATAAATTATTTATTATATTGATAAAAACCGCATTAAAATATGTTGGGTAGTTCAAAGGCGTATAAATTGCGGAAAGCGACTTTATTTTATACTATTTCGATATTTTATTCCTACATACGTAAATACATAAGGTTTATAAGGTTATATACTCGAACAGGATCGAACTCGCAACCTTCACATTCACAGGCGAGACCAATGGCTTCCATGTACATACATACATATCACGCCGTGTCCCTAGCGGGGTAGGCAGAGGGAATGCCAATTTCAATACTGGCTACCAAGCTGTCAATATTTACAATGTGCTTTGAAGCTACATTCAACGGTCACAATGTTATTGTATCATACAAAAGTATACTCTATCTACTGTTCCCGTTATCGAGCTTTATAAAACCAATCCGATCGCCTATATCTCTTGCTCTTTCTCTCCCAGTTGAGTGAATGGGTTAGATGTGTAGCATTATTAATATTTATTATTTTCCACGTATAATTGATTTAGTATGCCATTTATTTACCGTAGTACATTAGGGTTGATTGGAGTGTAGATAAAGCTGCCAGACCATATTGCCAAGCGATGCGACTATTATAGCGGACTGCTTTTTCTAATAGCTTTCCAGTAATTAGTATAAATAATGAAGGTTTATACATTCTCGTCATTCATCTTGACGACTTGCTAGAGTCCCCAGGAGTTAGAGGTGTTTTTTATACCCTCATTTTACTGGATACATTCGGGTGGCCGCTTTACCTATAGCGAGTCTGACGCCGTCCCTCTAATATGCCTTATTACATTCTTCTTCACATTATTACATATATGCAGGTTTTCCTGTCGATGTTTTCAATAAAGTTCTTGGTGTGATCAATCACTTAACTCCTCAAAATCAAATATCAGACCAACGTTAACGCTTTATTAATTATCCTAAGGCCTCAGGTTTCGTCTCAATATATAGTTATCCCTTAAAGCTCGTAATGCTAAAAGAAATGGTTCAATAATATTTATAGGTACCTATCGGCAGATTTGCTTCTAAAAGAAATATTACAAAGTGGGAGTATATTATGGAGAGTGTAGTTTAGGTAAGTGTTTTACATATCTTTTTATGTCACAAGATGTCGCTGTACGTCAAACTAAAACTCGCTATATAAATTCTCCGTGCGTATTGTATATAGAACATTGTAGTGTGACTTTCTTCTCTCGTTATACCTCTCCGTGATGTTTTAATTAACTAATAAAACATTGCAGTACGGAACACTTACTCAGACTCACAGTGTGAGTAAGTGTTCGTCATTTCGTGGCTTGGTCATTCCTAAATAGCTTGCCGTAACTCACGCCATATTATCGCTAACAGTGGTTGACTCTCCTAACTTTGCACCAGATTTTGATAAATCTTCTTTGGTTGTCGGTTACTAGGTTACTTCAAAAGTTATCTGACGTAGTTTTAGGAAACTTGCCAAAATACAGTTCTCAACTGCCTTCATTACTTACCGTCCGAAACGTGATGGGAATGCATTTTGGTCATTTATCCTGCTCTTTTGAGAGAAATTAAGTTAAGTTAAGAGAGGTAGGGCATAAGGGGTTTCCCGTTCGAATTCGGAGCTGCCCGACTGGGGCAGGACCTCCACCTTATAGGAAGTCCGTAGCCAAATAACACAATTTATTGTGTTGTGTTCCTACGCGGTGAATAAGGTTTCCAGTAATGAGCTCCTTGGGGAGGGGGGAGGATTGTTGCATTGTGTTGGAAGCAGAGGGATTAAACCCATTATGCTGTCAACACAGTATAACTCTCCAAACACAGAGTGGCAACGCGCAAGTAATACTTCGGTATCGTGAGCGTAAATAGGCTACGGTAACCGGTTTCCATCAGGTGGACCGCATGTTTGTTTGCCACTCTTGTTGTATAAAAAAAAAATTGAGGTAAATCTTTTCATTTCTACGTGAACCGTAAAATTTATCACAAGTTGTATCTTTCGCATCAAATTCATATATAACACGGAAACAACAATATAAAATGTATGTACTATAAACCTCCTTCTGTGTGTAAAGATGGGGCAAGCAAAGACCATGTTCCAACTACCTAGATCAAATAGATCGGACACGTTCGACGTCTAATATGTTGGACGGGAACGTCAAGAGTAGGTACTCAAAACCGGCGAGAATGTATGAAGAGACCGATGGATGTGGACAATGGGAAAGGGGTATGCAAGTCCAGAGACAACTTGCGCTTTTATATCTGTGCCTGCCTTACTAGGGACACGACGTGATGATAAGTATGGATGTAAATCTTCCTCTAATGATATATTATATATGCTCACGCCTTCCCACAAATGTCCGCGGAGGGGTAGGCACAGGTTTATAACCCACACACCCACGTTCCACCAGAGATATATTTTAGGTGCCAACGTAACAGCGTCCATCGCCGTTACTCAAGCACGACTATAATATATATTATATAATAAATACTTACAATAAAAATCCGTTTCGAAGCTTACAAGATTTAAGCGTCCAGACGGTAGGGAAGAAATTAATTTTATTATATGCAAAGAAGTAATTTACTTCCTAAGCATTGGGTATATAAATTATCGTTATTTCTTATATGACTTAATGCATAACAATTGTGCCCTACTTGCCGTACGAAGCCAGGTCAGGTCGCTAGTTCTCTGCAAAGTAATATACAAAACTTTTGTAACTGCAGCCGTAACTGCCAAATTAGTGCAGTATATTGGCAAAATACGCACCAACTTCCGACCGCCAACAATCTAATTCAATGGGCAATTTATGGTTTATTGTTGCAATTTGATTTATAGCCCGCATTGGGCTGCATCAGATCTCTGGGTATTGTATATATTGCTCGCTGTATTCAACACAGCTCGTAAAATTTTTGAACTGAAAACTTATTTAGGCAATTTTGGCACTTTGAGTTCGGCGAAAATGCTCGCGTGGCCATCACGGCGATGGAGCAGACAGAGACTAAACACCCAATTCTTTCCGATATATTATTTAAGTGCCAACGTGACAAATGGCGAGTCCATCGCCTTTCCCAAATATACGTATAGTTTTAAATTTATTTTCAAATGTATACAGGCTTCCTCGGTGTTCTGCTTCACCGTAAGGCTCATTGGTTTCATTTGTGGTTGTCATTGGTGGTTGGCTAAAACTCATTGGTACAAGAAGCACTCAGCTAGGTTCTTCTCTAACGTATGAATGTTTCCTCACGATGTTCTCTTAAAGGTAAATCTCGTTGTTTGATTAATCACTGTCTTTTTTTTGGGAATAATCACTGAATGATTCCCGGGGCATAATAACGCCCGTTTAATCTTTAAGAAAAATGCACTTTGGAGAAGAAATGTCTACAAACGTCAGTTGGATATTTAATCCTGTTTTTAAACTACCATTGACTTGCCATTAGTGACTGCATTCAGTGAAGTTTATTGCTTTATGCATTTTGCTATATTGACTTAGTTTGTACTCATTGAAGCAAGGCAAGTAGGCAGTGCTTTCTAACAGGTTGCACCACCGCTTAAGCTAGGCACTTTCCCCATTTGAGGTATTTAGATTACCTACTCGCATAATTTCCTATAACTAATCATTTACGTGCGCTCATTAAAATCGGTATCACATTGAGTTCACAACTAATAAACCACTAGTTTATTAGTCTTTTGGGCATAAATTAGATACACTGATGATGGTTACGAATTTACAAACTGGTGATATTTTGGAAAGTTGGAAAGTGGGCGTGGGTATTACCTATATACCTCTGCCTACCCCTTCGGGGACCCTTGTGGGAAGGCGTGAGGATATATTATTATTCTTTATTTGAAATACATCTTATAGATTACATTTTTAAATATATACCTATATATAAAAATATAAAATATAGGGCCCACCGGTATCGGGATCAGGGTGGTTAGGGTCCCAGAGAAAGAAATCTCCTCACAATATTATTATTTATTATTAATAAGATCTGGTGAGCTGTCAATGAAGGCAGAAGATACAATGAATGAAACGAGTGGAATTAATGAAATGAAGGGAAGGAATGACATGAGTGGAAAGAATTATACTAATGATCGGAATAAAATAATGGTACAAATGAAATTTCAATGAATAATGAAATTATGAGTACGATAACCCACAACTATAGACTGACTTTGTTTCATTGAAAATTAATTAATTAATTCTATATTTCAGGATCGCACGTCTACATCCAGAGAACGCTGTGTCTGCAAAACGAAAATGAAAAAGTGATACGAATTTCAAACGCATCGGAAGCATGGGAAGCGGGCTTAGCACCGGGAGCCGGAAGTGGGCGGGGAGGAAAGGGGAACTCCCGCCGCACTCTGAATCCTCAAGAATTCTATTCCTGTTGTACCTCATTCATAGAACTTGGAATGTAGTTGTTGAACATGTCGACGCGAAGAGCGCAAGGTGAGATTGGATGGTTTCTGGAAGAAATAAACGCAAAATAACAAAAGATCTTAAAAAATAAATTATAGGCGGTTGAAACCCCGGGCACATTTCGTTTTAAACTAATGCAGATTTCAGCAATAGATAGATTGATTCAAGAGGATGGTATATAATTATAATTTTAGGGAGGGAAGAGAGAAGTGGAATTTGTTTTGCTGTTTCTTCTCCTGGCAGGGTTTTTTCTTGCAAACGGTGGTAACTTTAGTTTATATTAAGCATGTGACTTTAAATAAGTGTTCCCTGTGTCCCTAACGTTGAATAAAATATTTCGATTTTAATAATACATACACGAAAGCCGAAAATTTCATAGGTTTGTAATGTGATATCGTAACAATATATTTGTGTGCGCTTAAATCGCAAACGCTGTCTAAACCTTACGAGATAAATTAAATTAACGCAGGTACTACGGAATTGTATGTCGTTAAAAAGTAGATAAAAAGTCCGCAATTGTATATATATTTATATACTCGTATATCTCTAAAGAATACATACGTACATACATACATACATATCATCACGCCAAGTCCCTAACGGGGTAGGCAGAGAGTATAGAGCGCCAGTTCTCTCTAGACTTACATACCTCTTTCGCTTCGTCCACATTCATCAGTCTCTTCATACATGCTCGTCGGTTTCGAGTACTCTTAACGTTCCCGTCCTTCAGAGTCCGATCTATTTGATCCAGGTAGTTGAACGTGGCCTTCCTCTGCCTCTTCTTGCACACACTTTTGCTTTGTATATCTGTTTCGTCAATCTTTCTTCACTCATCCTTTTTATGTGTCCAAACCAACGTAACATGCCTTTCTTCATCTTTACAATCACGCCCTCATTCACGCCAGTTGATTTGCGAATCTCTTCATTGCGGATTCGATCTAATATCGTTACGCCGCACATTTTTCGAAGAGATCGCATCTCGACTGCATTCAAGCTATTTTCATACTTCCTCTGACATACCCAGGATTCGCTGCCATACAATAAGGTAGGTACCAAGAAATAGGTCTAAAGAATAACCCAAAGTAATTATTAGCATCACCGAGGCGGGTCGCTACTGTATCTATAAAACTTACGAAATTGCAGATGGCGCGGCTCGCACACAGTTCCCAGTTCGGGAGAGGGTCTGGCCAACCGGTTCGATTCCATCAGCCTAGCAGACTCAGATCCAGGTTCCTGCTACTCAACGTGCAGCTGCAGCTATTGTAGACTGAGGGAATGCGCTCAAGATTGTATCAGGTAAAATATAGTTTCGCTCTCGGTCTCCCCATTCAGTATCTCTCCAATCTCAGTCTCCCCATTCAGTATCTCTCCAATCTCAGTCTCCCCATTCAGTATCTCTCCAATCTCAATATCTCAATCTCGTCAAGTACAGTTTGTAGTTCTTTAAGGCGGGTGTGAAACTATTATCAAGAGTCAGCCACGTACGAGCTACTCTTGACTTTGCAAGCGTCGAGTAAGCGGTTATCGTTAATAACCGTTTACCATCACGCGGACCACATGTTCGCTTTCGCCTTTATGGTTTTAAAACCGGTGTCTATCTATTGCTTTATCTTCTGGTGTGGCAGGTTTGAGTAAGCGGTTACCAACTACCAACGCTGTATCATTCTTCAGTTAGAAATAAATAATATTGTATTCAAATGAATATACAAATTTTCGTCTAGCTCATGTCGTAAAATCGTCATAGGTGTTCCGTTTTATTAAGAGGTCGTTTGAGTCCATTTTAAAACTCGTAACGATATACAAAGCTTAATGCAACCCTATTTTCATTCCAGGTAAGTGCAGTTTTGCATAAGTGGATAGCTGCGGCACGGATATCTCCAGCCGTACCGGGATGCACTTCCAATGAGTGGGTTATTTGAATTTGAATATTAGCTACTAGGAACGAGTGTCATTGAAATAGAATATAAATTTTGCAGGTATTCGCGGGACATTTAAGTCTAATTTCGTTTGCAAGAACTCGTTTCAATACTCGGGTGTTGAACCGGTCATTGATAGGAATGATTTAATTTTTTTTATAAATATCAAAGTTAACAATGTTCTAGTTAGTTAATGTTTTTAAACTTATAATAAGTTTGACTAATCACTAGGTACTCATACACCTATACACCTCTGCCTACCCCTTCTGGGACCCTCATGGGAAGGCGTGAGGATATAATATATATATTACTATAAACACTAGGTTCTCACAACAGAAAAACTATATAGTGAAGGTCGGAGTATTCGTTTATGATACGTTCGTATTGCATACAACAAAAAGATTGCACCTTCGAATCCCGATTGTACCAATAATTTTGTCTAAACTTAAGTGCAGTGATTAGCCATATAATGAGCTTTGTGGAAATGTAAAATATCTAGAGGAGACCTGCATTCGTTCATGAGAAACGGCGATGGACTCGCCATCTAAATTGGCGCCTAAAATATATCTCCGACTTCGGAAAAAACATCTGCCTACCCCTTCGGGGATCCTTGAAGGCATGGAGATATATAAAACACGCTTCTGAATGAATGAGTGAAAGAATTTGTATATCTAGGAAGCATGTTCATATGAGATGGAAAGTATGAAAAAGATATTCAAAGAAGGATAACTGCCGGAAATAAGGTGAATGGAGCCATGTCGGCGTTGATGGGCAGTAAAATTCTGAGCAAGAATGCTCGAGTTGCTGTCCATAACGCGATATTGGTACCTACCTTATTGTATGGCAGCGAATCCTGGGTATGTCAGAGGAAGTATGAAAACAGCTTGAATGCAGCTGAGATGCGACCTCTTCGAAAAATGTGCGGAGTAACGATATTAGATCGAAGCCGCAATGAAGAGATTCGCAAATCAACTGGCGTGAATGAGAAGAGAACTGTAGAGATGAAGAAAGGCATGTTACGTTGGTTTGGACACAGAAAAGATGAGTGAAGAAAGATTGACGAAACAGATATAGAAAGCAAAAGTGTGTGCAAGAAGAGGCAGAGGAAGGCCACGTTCCAACTACCTGGATCAAATAGATCGGACGCTCAAGGACGGGAACGTTAAGAGTACTCGAAACCGACGAGCATGTATGAAGAGACTGATGAATGTGGACGATGCGAAAGAGATATATAAGTCTAGAGAGAACTGGCGCTCCATACTCTCTGCCTACCCCGTTAGGGACTTTGCGTGATGATATGTATGTATGTACCACGCTTCTTTCTTGTGGCGTAAATTCCGGCAACATTTACTAGTAACCATAAGTTCGATTTGGTCTAAGTAGTTGGAACGTGGCCTTTCTTTGCCTATTCTTCCACATAAAAGCATTAATATACACGTTGTATAGACCAAATTGTAGGCGAAATTCTATACCAAAAGCCAAGTACAATAATATAATAATAATATATCCTCACGCCTTCCCACAAGGGTCCCCGAAGGGGTAGGCAGAGGTGTATAGGTAATTCCCCACACACCCACTTTCCGCCAGAGGTATATTAGGTGCCAACGTGACAGATGGCGAGTCCATCGCCGTTTCTCCAGCACGACTATACATACGCCTTTGAATTTCTTCTCAGAAGTATGCAGGTTTCCTCTCGATGTTTTCCTTCACCGTTAAGCTCGTGGTGTGACTAATCACTGTACTTAAGTTCAGAAAAACTCATTGGTACAGTCGGGATTCGAACTTGCGACCTTTGCGTCGCAGGCAACTGCTCGAACCACTCGTCCACCACGGCTTACAATCCATCATCAAAATCCATCTCTGATGGTAGTAGGTAGATGGAGTATCGAATTTCATGCAATTCCACTCAGCCCTTTTGGCGTGATATAACAATATCTGTAAGTAAGATATTTTTTTTTTCTATTTATTATAGGAGTTTTGTCGCACAGCGACTATGTCACTCCGTGAGGACACCTGGATATAAAATAAAATCACTTAAAATCTACGCATATACAATTTTAACAAACACTTTATATTGTCAGAACTAGGGTTCGCCAAGATGCTGTTACACAGACCCACATCCTGGCTACATCCAATCACAGTTCTTCTGACATCTTTGTTCTGGTCACATTCCATCAGGATGTGATATAAATCGTCACAGACGTTACAAGTATTGCAATTTGGAGAAAGTAAGATATTTATAATAAGATATTCGGAAGTGAGCTACGAGTCTCTAAACCCAAATCGAAATACGAAAATCTAAATTATTCACTCCCCCTTTAGAGCTGTCGTTATGACTGATATTTAAACTTTGCAGATACGGCTCGGGTTGAGATTTCGACCTCATAAATTGCCTTTTTGATCAATATTCCAGAGAGCGGAGGACTTTTCTCGATCAAAGGAGCTAAGTTTAGGTATAAAACTGGGCTGTAATAAAATTGTAGGAAGAAAATCTGAAATTGTTTTTTTTAGATTATGTTCAATCAAGAGTATTGCTAAAGACAGTCGAGAATAGAAGAGGAAAGATGATAGAAATATCTTAGAAGGAAAGGTAGAGGGGAAGAGAGGAAGACCAAGATTAACATAGATGGGTCAGATCAAAGAAAAGTGTCTCTCGTGACTCCGTGACGTCTTAGGTGCCAACGTGATAGATGGCGAGTCCATCGCCGTTACTCCAGCACGACTATACATACACCTTTGAATTTCTTCTCAGACGTATGCAGGTTTCCTCTCGATGTTTTCCTTCACCGTTCAGCTCGTGGTGTGACTAATCACTGTACTTAAGTTCAGAAAAACTCATTGGTATAGTCGGGATTCGAACTTGCCACCTTTGCGTCGCAGGCAACTGCTCGAACCACTCGGCCACCGTGGCTCTTGATTCGCAAGCTAGGGTGAAGAAAATTATTTTGAACAAACTTGCACTCGTTTAAGAAGAAATTCAAACGCGTATGTACAGTCGAGTACGAAAGCACGAAATGAGCTGTATGTAGGTATACCTTTGCCAACGCCTTTTGAGGAAACGTGAACATATAGGCATACATTCAAAAAGCGCTATCTTTCAAACTCCGCAATAGTTTCCCCTGATGAACCAACATTGCAGAGGGCAAATAAACTCACTCAAAGCTCCAACTTAATTTCATTGAAAGCCTTTGAAACCTGACTGAAACGGTGCCTGAAATGTTTAACTAGCCAATTTGGAAAGGTAGAGAAATACGCCCAGCGAAGCATTTTACTGAAACTTGCCAAAAAGGAAGGTAAATGAAGCTGGCGTACCTATATATGGCTTCAGTTAACGTCATTATTTTATCATAAAGCATAAACTGTTCGCGGTGCCATATTGCCGAACAGTGGCGCACGCTCAGTCTCCGATCCCGAGGTCACTGACTGCACTCAATGCCCTCCTGGACTCAAATCCTGAATGTGATGTGCTGGCAGATGAATGGAAGGTGATTTTGAATGAGTGTCTGGCATACGCAGAAAGAAGGCCATCTTCTTCTCGGTAATACATTTAAATTAACCCTATTTATTATTACTCATATGTATTTTTTTAACTTATACCGCCACATTAGCGTAAATGACCTCGTTGTCGTGCTAATTGTAAATAAATAAATAAATTATTAATTCAGCGCAGCATTCAATTTTAAATTCTTTGCAAATTAACATGGACCCGTGTATGAAATAGGGAACCAAGAACAATAATAATAATATAAATAATATATCCTCACGCCTTCCCACAAGGGTCCCCGAAGGGGCAGGCAGAGGTGTATGGGTAATACCCACACACCCACTTTCCGCCAGAGGTATATTAGGTGCCAACGTGACAGATGGCGAGTCCATCGCCGTTACTCAAGCACGACTATACATACGCCTTTGAATTTTCTCAGACGTATGCAGGTTTCCTCTCGATGTTTTCCTTCACCGTTAAGCTCGTGGTGTGACTAATCACTGTACTTAAGTTCAGAAAAACTCATTGGTACAGTCGGGATTCGAACTTGCGATCTTTGTGTCGCAGGCAACTGCTCGAACCACTCGGCCACCACGGCTCTGAATAAATAAATAAACCTGAATAAATGGAACCAAGAATAAATAAATAAATACCTGGGACAATGCCGCACAAATTGACCTAGTCCCTAATTAAGCAAAGCTTGCGTTATGGTAACTAGACAACGATATATTTACTTATATAGATAGATATATACATAGGACATCCAAGACTTAAGTGCAAATAATGCTACAAATACTCGTGTTCATCACAGAAATATCTGCCCTCAGCGGGATTCGAAGCCGCGACCTCAAGTTTCGCAGTCAGGAGCTCTAAACACTAGACCAGATGGTCGTCTGGTATTATAGTATAATCCGCTTTATTGCTTTAAGATGCACTAAAACTCTAAACTAGTGGCCGTGGTGGTGGAGTAGTTCGTGTAGCTGCCTGCAACACAAAGATTGCAAGTTCGAATCCTGACTGTTCAGATAGTGCCATCCACGAAGACTCGCCCCACCAATTTCCCGAATCTATTAATTGTAGTGTGCGTGTGCAGGTAATCAGTGTGCACCGATAATACTCAAACGTTAGTGGAAGGTTGCACACTATAAACTGTAGGGAAGAATAGTGGGGCGTGTCTTCGTGGATGGCAATATCTATACCAATGAATTTCCCTGAATGTAAGTACAGTGATTGGTCACACCACGAGCTTTACGGTGAATGAAAACATTGAGAGCAAGGATCAATTGCTTTAATGTATCTCATCAATTAATAGGGCTTAGTAGAAGAATTTGAAAAATCACTGAGCTGCGGTTTAAAATGTATATGCGCTTTAAGATGTATAGCCAACTTAAATATAAATACTAGCTGTCCCGCCCAGCTTCGCTCGGGGGAAAAAGTTAAACTTCCTGAAACACGATCGCAGCGCCACCTATCGGGTCCAATTGTGATGTAAGCTATCCTATCTTTTAAGTTGGATCAAACTGCACACGGTGTGCAAATTTGGTTGAAATCGGTTTAGTAGTTTAGGAGCCCATCGCGGACAAACAACGTGACACGTACCTATTGTTGGCGACACGACGAAGTAGTTTGTACTTGTTTGCCACTGTCAAAGGTAAAACCTTAAAAATAAACTTTGACAGTGGCAAACAAGTAAAAAAACTGTCAGTTAGCGAAAAAAGAACGTCAGTAAGACGTTAGTTGGAAAAATTGTAGTACATGCTGGATAAAATAAAAGATTTTTCCAGCACAAGATAGTTTGTCTCGCTACACACTACAGTTCGTCTGCACAGTTAACACGTATTTTATATACGTTAAGATATTTTCACATTATCATCATTTGCATTTATAATAATCAAAACCATTTTAGTATATGAATAAAACATTCTAGCCATATTAACGTTTAAATTTATAAAATTAAAACAAATGTATCCAATGAAAACAGTTATAAAGCGTGTTTATAAACACGTCCCAGATCAACTCTTGACATCGCCAAAATTTACAAAACGATTTCACTTCCGTAATTTATGTAACCATTAGATCAAATGACCGCTATAAAAGTTCTCAACTTGTGTCATTGAGAATGATCTGGTAGTCCACCAGAATATAGTACTGTTTACATCAAAATTCTAGACCGACAAGGTCCACAGGAAAGCGGTACTTTTTTAAATTGTAGACCGACCAAAAGCATTAACGAATTCAATACTGTAATTCAACAAATATGAAGTTGTAGTTTTACTTTAATGTAACATAGTGCCTATCTAATATAATTAGAGGGGCGCGTCTTGGTAGATGGCACTATCTACAAATAAATAAAATTTGAGAGTCTGTTTGTAATATAAAATAACCGATTTTTACTAAATACATATGGATACACAGTACATACACCAAAATATTTTTTTACAATAATTGTGTGTCTGTCTGTCTTTTTGTTTATTCCGGCTAATCTCTAAAACGAATGGACCGATTTTGACGACACTGGCAGATAGCTGATGTAAAAAGGAGTTACTTTTGTGGCGTGTTGCTACGCTACGCCCGGGCTCTCCATGACAACGGAATAACAGCAGGGCGATATAAAATAAAAGGTTGACTCAAGTTCTCTCCGTCTTTTATATATAGTTTTCCAACAGTGGTGACCCCGACGTGATCTGAACTATTTTAAATATCACGTCGGGGAAAACGTTTTTTTGTTAAATTCTACGCGGATGACCTTAACAGCTAATAAATTAGTAATAAAATATATTGTGTAATTTATTAACTTAGGTTGCGAGCGCCTGAATGTAATGTCCGAGCAATGTGCTCTGTATAATCTTGTCTGTGCTTATCTGCTAGGCGCTTGTTTGCCTCAACTTCGTGTACGTAATTACGCTATCCTTAGTATCATTAAAAAAACAAAAGCATTTCTAATTGCATTGGTAGCTTCAAACTGAGAGAAGTAAATAGTGATGCAATGCAATCAAAGCCTGAACATTCCAAAGCTTAAGATTGTTGGAGAAAAGTATTTGCGCTACTGCCTTCGCTTAATGCTTAAGGCTTTGATTTGAAAAGTGTATGTCGGTGTTGGGATTCTTTTGCGAATACGTTCGTTTATCGTTATTTATATCGCTTATTTTTTTCTCTTTTATCAAGAGTTGCACAATGCAACTGGCGTGAACTGGGTGTGATTGGCAAGACGAAGATAGGCACGTGAGTTTGGGCATATGAAAGGGATGAGGAAAGCGAAGCGTGTATTGGTAGTACCCACACACCCACTTTCCGCCAGAGATATGTTTTTAGGTGCTAACGTGATAGATGGCGAGTCCATCGCCGTTACTCAAGCACGACAATACATACGACTTTCTTCTCAAATGTATGCAGCTTTCCTGTCGATGTTTTCCTTCATCGTGAATCTCGTGGTTACATATATAGATATATGTAGGTATACATATTATATTTATAGGACATCTAATTAAGGAACAAATACTTATATAAAGGTCGATATATAAAGGCAGATAACCCTGAAAACCAGAAAACCACGTTAAGAGTACTCGAAACCGACGAGCATGTATGAAGAGACTGATGAATGTGGACGAAGCGATAGAGGTATGTAAGTCTAGAGAGAACTGGCGCTCTATACTCTCTGCCTACCCCGTTAGGGACTTGGCGTGATGATGTGTGTGTGTGTATGTGTGTGATAACCCTGAGCATGAATCAAACCCGCAACCTCAAGTGTTTCAGCCAGGATAAGAGATCTGATAAGTAAGACCAGAGGTCGTCTATCAGAAAGATTCTTTCGAATAATATAGTTAATTATCAAGCTTTAAGCCGATTGCTATTTTGAATTCGCAGTAACATTATCAAAGAGATTCCTGAATATTTCATATTTATATCTTCTGAAGATCTCTCAAAGCGTTCATAAGTTAACAAATTAATGTTTTACATCTCTCTGTTGGAATTTCATTCTAATTGCTTAGGCGTTTAATTCGGTTTTCATAACGTTAAACTCAAAACCCGCGAGCATGTAACTGTTGTGTACAAATGAAACGATGGAGCTCCAGTCGTCTAGAGGAGTCAACTCAGGATTAGAGGCGTCATGCCTTCATACAAGTTTTTTTCTTGGTATTATGTAAATATTTTTATGTTATTTTCCATACTTTTGAGGTCTGCAAAAATATTGTAATACTTTCTTTTGTTAAAGTTGTCTATAAGTGCGGTATGCTGGTGACATTGTATTAAGAATGTATATTTTTTGTCAGGATGAAATCTTGTTTTAGAATATTTTGTCTTTATTATTTTTAAACGGTTTTTTATACAATTAAGAAGAGCTTGCAACATAATACTGCAAAGAACACCATCGCCATCTATGAGGCAAGGGCAGAACTAATTCCGTGTTAGGACGAGGCGAGGTTGTCACCTTTCTATAAAGAAAAGCTATATTCATATTGCAACATTAATTCCCTAGATGGTATGAGAAATCAAAAACCATAAAAAAAATACAACTTGGGTGGCAAACAAGCATGCGGCCCGCCTGATGGTAAGCGGTTACCGCCGCCTATGGAAGCTTGACCAGGGGTATCACTCGCATGTTGCTGACCTTGCAGGAATCTCTTCACACCCTTCTTGAAGAACTCCATGCTGTACACTCCAGGGAAAACCTCAACGGGGAGCTCATTCCACAACCTGAGCGTTCGCGGAAGGAAACTCTTTTGAACCCGCGCAGTGCGAGACCTTTGTGGTTCCAAGCTATTGGGATGAATTCCCCGTCGATGGCGAGAGGTGCGGTGGTAGAAGGTAGAAGTGGGCATAATGTCGAACAAATTTATTTCATTACTTAACGCGAGTACCTACATCAAAGTGTTATCATGAATATAACATTCGTTAAATATATCTGTATATTTGCTAGTATTAGAGCCATAGAGAGTCGTGGTGGCCAAGTGTTTCGAGTAGTTGCCTGCGACACAAAGATCAAATGTTCGAATCCCGACTGAACCCATGAGTTTTTCTGAACTTACTTACAGTGATTAGTCACACTACGAGCTTTACGTTGGAAAATCATTTCAAAGGCATAGTAATAAAAGAATAGTCATGCTTGAGTGACGGAGACGGACTCGCCATGTCACGTAGACACCAAAAATATATCTCTGGTGGAAAGTACGTGTGTGTGTACTATCTATACACCTCTGCTTACCCCTTACCCCCGCGGACACCTATCGTAAATCTTCATCTATCATATATTGTAACGCATATATTGGCCGGAAACTCAAATTTCTTTATGTACCGACATTCTTGCATCCAACATACAAACATACATAGTTAAGTGTTAATAGCTTGAGTCAATTAACAGATAAAAAAGATTGTAAAAAGAGAGCGCGTTGATGTCTTTTCTATTTGAATAACTTATCCTTACTATCCTTACTAATCATAAATGTGAATGTAAGTTTGTTTGTTACGCTTTCACGTCAAAACTACTTAACCGATCATCATGAAAGTTTGTACACATATTCTTGGAGGTATTATTTTTTTTTTTTTTTTTTTTTTTATACCACTTGGGTGGCAAACAAGCATGCGGTCCGCCTGATGGTAAGCGGTTACCGCCGCCTATGGACGCTTGCAACACCAGGGGTATCACTCGCGCGCTGCCGACCCTGCAGGAATCTGTGTGAATAGAAGAATTCTTGAAGAACTCCATGCTGTACTCTACAGGGAAAACCTCAACGGGGAGCTCATTCCATAGCCTGAGCGTTCGCGGAAGAAAACTCCTTTGGAAGCGCACAGTGCGAGACCTGGTTTCAAGGTATGGGGATGAATTCCCCGTCGATGGCGAGAGGTGCGGTGGTAGAAGGTGGAAGTGAAGAACAATTCTGCAGAACACTCCCCGTTATACAAGCGGTAGAACACACACAGGGAGGCAAATTCTCTCCTCAGACTTAGTGGTTCCAAGCCGCTCGTGAGCATGGGATCATCAACTATTCTAGCAGCGCGTTTCTGAACCGCGTCAAAAGGCCCTAGCTGGTATCCAGGGGCTCCAGCCCATAGGTGGCAGCAGTACTCCATATGTGGCCGAATTTGTGACTTATAAAGTTGCAGCCTTTGTTGTGATGTGAAGTACTGCTTAGCTCTGTTGAGCACACCGAGCTTCCTGGACGCCAGCTTAGCCTTGTCCTCTAAATGACCACGGAACTGAACGTCGCCAGAAATATCGACCCCAAGGATCCTAATGCTCTCCGAGATGTTCAGGGGCGTGTTCTGGAATTGTGGAGCCACAGCGAATGGAGTTTTTTTAGCAGTGAACGCACACACTTGTGTCTTAGTGGGGTTGAAGTGGACTAGGTTTAGTCGACCCCAATCGGAGACACTGCGAAGTGTACTCTCGATTTCAGACACAAGTCGTTCGCGACTTTCCGCCACAGTGGAACGAGGGAGATTAGCACGGCCCGTGTAGTAAGTGTCCCCAGTGCTGTCGTCTGCATAGCAATGAATGCCTTCAACAGAAAGCATGTCATTAATATGCAGAAGAAACAGAGTCGGGGACAACACAGAGCCTTGCGGGACTCCAGCATTAATGTCCATGCTTTCGGAGCAGCTACCGTCAACGACGGCTCTTATGCATCTGCTGGACAGAAAGCTGGCGACCCATTTGCATAATCCCTCTGGCAGTCCGTAGGATGGAAGTTTCGATAGAAGACCGCGATGCCAGACCCGATCGAACGCTTTCGCCACATCCAAGCTAACAGCTAATGCCTCACCTTGATTCTCAATGGCGAGTGACCAACGGCGCGTGAGATATACTAGAAGGTCACCCGTTGAGCGACTATGGCGGAAGCCATACTGTTGGTCACTCAACAAACCGTGACCCTCTAGATATCGCAGGAGTTGTGTGTTAATCACTCGCCCCATAATTTTAGAGAGGAGGGAGGTGATGGCGATCGGCCTGTAATTTGATGGGTCTGATCTATCGCCCTTTTTGGGCACTGGGTGCACGTGGGCGGTCTTCCACGAAGTTGGGACTTTTTGGGTGGAGTAGGAGAGCGCGAATAGGCGCGTCAAAACAGGACACAATTCAGGAGCACACTGCTTAAGCACCACTGCCGGAATACCGTCTGGCCCGCTCGACTTATGGACGTCCAGAGACAGCATCTCCCGCCGGACCTCCCGTTGGGTTATGCTTATCTCCGGCATAGAGTTCTCACACCGCAAGATGGTTGGCGGTGTGGCGCCTCCGTCATCCATAGTCGAGTTCGAGGCAAAGAGAGAGCCCAATAGATCCGCTTTCTCTTTGGCACTGTGGGCCAAGTTACCATCCGGCTTACGGAGTGGTGGTAGGGACGACTGGCAAGTTTCCCTCAGCAGCCTTGGCAAGGGACCAAAAAGCACGGCTGCCAGAAGGGTAGCTAGCGAGTTTCTCACCAATTCTGCTGACGAAATCGAATTTCGCCCTGGCAATCGCTCGCTTACAGTGCCTCGAGGCGGCATTAAGTTTCCGCTTTGCATCAGATATGTTGGGGTCCAGATTGGATCGAGCCGTGGTCCACGCCTCATACAAGGCTTGCTTAGATAATTTAGCTTCCTTGCAGGGCTTATTAAACCACGGCTGTTTCTTTACTCCTGTAGCTACTAGCGAGTTTGGAATGTAGCATTCCATTCCCGCCAGTATCGTCTCAGTGACGGCTGCTGCACAGGGGTCTGGATCTTCTGATGCGAAGCAGATCTGCCTCCACGGGTACGATGCGTAAAATTCACGCAATCCACCCCAGTCTGCTGCCTTGTAGTGCCACATGCGCCGCCGCCCCGGAGGTCGGGGCACTTCGGCCTTTGCGCACGGCACTTGCGTCCGGACCAGACAGTGGTCGGATGTGCCAAGCGGCGCACCCACCGAGATGGAATAGCCGTCCGGTCGCGTGGTCAGCAGAAGGTCCAGTAAGGAGCTTGTATGGCCCTCGATATCAGGTATTCTGGTTGGTTCCTGTACCAGCTGCGAGAAGCCATAAGCCAGGTCAAGCTCGTAAGCAGCCCTCCCCGCGCAGTCAGTGGACCGAGAACCAAGCCACTCAACATGGTGAGCGTTAAAATCTCCTAAAACCACCAACTCCGCGGAGGGGTACTGCTCAAGTACTTTGTCCGTTGTCGATTGCAGGTGCTCAAATAGGCGAACTGTGTCTGTGTCACCGCTATGGGTCCGGTAAAGGCACGCGTAGATTCGAGTGTTGCCACCATAGTCTACGCGCACCCACAAAATTGACAGGTCTCTGTCTTCGAGGCCGTGGAGACGTCGACAGCAAATATCCTCCCGGAAGTACATACATACCCCGGCGCGGCGCGGCGCACAAAATTGTGTTCCATCTTGTACCCGGGGTAGTTCAGGTACGATGTATCATCGGGGCAGGATATCTGTGTCTCCGTCAGAAATAGCAGAGTCGGCTGCGTCGTCTCAAGGTGTTGGTGGACTGCGTTTAGGTTAGAATGAAGTCCCCTGATGTTGCAAAAGTCCATTTTTAATGTGGATGGGGAGGCCGCTGAGAAAAATCTACTATTTTTGTACTTTGTGGCCATTGGTGATTTTTAAGGGTGCTGAAAAGGAAGAAGAGGAATCGTTGTGTCGGCATCAACGAGGACAAAGCGCAGTCTCAATCCGCCACAGTGATGTACAGGTAGTGCGGATTGCCGGAGCGGAAGTCGGAAGGGCCCCCGATCCCCCCCCGATGCAGCGGCCGGGTCCACTCCGGTCTCCTCCTCCGGCACGACCACTACACCAAGGACTTTACACACATGTGCGGGTCAGCCTCCCAGGGCGGAGATTAGGTGATCCCTGGGTTCGGGACCCCTACTATATGCGGGCGGCCAGCGGACAGCCGTTTCACCTGGTCTCCCTAACAACCGCACCGACATGCCGCGCCTGGTCACCACCACGGCGGAATTGCACCACTGGTCCTGTGCTGCTGACACACCGCTTCCTCTTGGAGCCTGGCGACCTTACTCACCACAGGAACACGACACACCCGAGGGTAATGCCATTTAGCTGCGATCTTCTGTAAGGTGGAGGTAATGGTACCAGTCGGGCTGCTCCGAATTTGAACGGGAATTGACCGTTGTGCCCTCCCTCCCTTATTGACCGTTGTGCCCTCCCTCCCTTATTGACCGTTGTGCCCTCCCTCCCTTATTATATTAGAAGTAACATATGATACTTTTAATAGTTTATTTTTTACCAAAGATAAAAAAGTCACGCCGACGAAGTCGCGGGTACAGCTAGTATTTTATAGATTGGTTGAGGTTGGTTAACGTCCTCCCAGTCGCCAAAGCTTGCTTGCATATTGGAAGAAGGGAATAACTATTGTTTAAGTGTCAGAATTTTTGTGAGGCCAGAGTGCCTTGATTGAATAATGAATTGACGTTGTAATTAACTATAATAATTAAATAAAAAAGGTGAAGGATAACATCGAGAGGACACCTGCATACGTCTGAGAAGCAATTCAAAGGCGTATGTATAGTCGTGCTTGAGTAACGGCGATGGACTCTCCATCTGTCACGTTTGTACCTAATATACCTATGGCAGAAAGTGGGTGTTTGGGTATTACCTATACACCTCTGCCTACCCCTTCGGGGACCCTTGTGGGATGGCGTGAGGATATATTATATTATTAAATAAATAAATAGATACAATAATTGCGCCGCGGTGGTCGTGTGGCCCAGTTCGAACCCCGACTGTACCATTAAGTTTTACTGTCGTTAAATACAGTGTTTAGCCACACCACGAGTTTAACGGTGAAGGAAAACATCAAGAAAAAACCTGCATAGGTTTGAGAAAAAAGTCGACGTGTGTATTGTCGTGCTTGAGTAACGGCGATGGACTCACCATCTGTCCTATTGGCACCTAAAATATATCTCTGGTGTAAAGTGGGTGTGAGAGTGGGTACTATATGCATACCTCTGTCTTCCTATTAGAAATAATATTAACCTCCCTAAATAATCCAGTGCTTGAGTAATCACTCCGCAAGCATTGCAGTTCCTGAGAATAGAGATTTTGTATTCTCTCTCTTTCAATCAAGAAAACATAAATCTTTACCAACAGTACATTCATGATCTATTCAAATAAATAAAGTTGAAGTGTCTATTTATAATATTAAAATAACTGCTTTTTACTAAATGCATATGGTTGTATACACGGTACATATACCAAAAATATATATTTGTAAGTTTTGACGATCTATTTGTTTCTTCTAATCTCTGAAATAGCTCGACCAATTTTGACGGGACTTTCACTGGCAGATAGCTGATGTAAAAAGGAGAAATCTTGGCCTAATTTTATTTTAGAAACTGAACAATAACGTTTTTTGTTAAATTCCAAGCGGACAAAGTCGCGGGCACAGCTAGTTTACAATAAAATATTTAGGACGTCGATTTTCACATTTATTGAAGATAACCATAGAAATTCAAATCACAAGACCATCTACCCACAAAGGGGATTTTACACAAATTGCTTAACTTCGCAAGCCGCAAGAGAAACCCGACCATTGTCAGCTACCGAACGACTTAATCCGAAGCCCGTAACATCACGCTGAATGGCATTTTCAACGAAGTTCAATACACCATACGACATGTCTGTGTCGCAGAATTTAATCCGAGACCTGAATAGGACTCGATATGATAGAATTACTGTGAATATATGTTCGTGAAACTTGAAGTACAATCGGTATCCATTTAATGGTGGCCGAGTGGTTAAGTCATCTGCAGCACAATGATTGCAAGTTCGAATCCCAAAAATCCATTAAAGTTAAATTTTCGGAAATTAAATACCGTTATTTATCACACCACGAGCTTTACTTTGAAGAAAACATCGAGTGGAAACCTGCATTTTTTTTTATACTACAAGAGTGGCAAATAAGCATACGGCCCACCTGATGGGAAACGGTTACCGTAGCCTATTTACGCTCACGATACCGAAGTATCACTTGCGAGTTGCCACTCTGTGTTCGGAGAATTATAGTGTGTTGGCAGCATAAGGTTTAATCCCTCTGCTTCCAACACAAAGTAACAATCCTCCCCCCTCCCCAAGGAGCTCATTACTGGAAACCTTATTCACCACGTAGGAACACAACACAATAAATTGTGTTATTTGGCTACGGACTTCTATAAGGTGGAGGTCCTGCCCCAGTCGGGCAGCTCCAAATTCGAACGGGAAACCCGTTATGCCCTACCTCTCTTAATACCTGCATACCTTTGAGAAGAAATTTCAAAACGTATTTTAACTATATATAGTCGTGAGACTTGCCATCGGCCATGGCACTTTAAATATAAACTCCAGTTCTGAAAAACTCATTGATACGGTCGTGATTCGAGCTTGCGATCTTTGTGACAACTGCTCGAACCACTCGGCCACCACGGCTTTTTTACACCTAGACTAAATGACAACGCTGAACATTATATAAGACATATTGACAATTCCACACGGTGCGAAATAAAATAAAAAATAAATATCCTCACGCCTTCCCACAAGGGTCCCCGAAGGGGTAGGCAGAGGTGTATGGGTAATACCCACACACCCACTTTCCGCCAGAGGTATATTAGGTGCCAACGTGACAGATGGCGAGTCCATCGCCGTTACTCAAGCACGACTATACTTACGCCTTTGAATTTCTTCTCAGACGTATGCAGGTTTCCTCTCGATGTTTTCCTTCACCGTAAAGCTCGTGGTGTGACTAATCACCGTACTTAAGTTCAGAAAAACTCATTGGTACAGTCGGGATTCGAACTTGCGATCTTTGTGTCGCAGGCAACTGCTCGAACCACTCGGCCACCACGGCTCTATAAATATCGGAATCTAAAATCGGCTGTATAAAAATATCTCGGAAATAAAATAAACATGGAAGAAATCGAGTCACGCACCACAGTTGTAAAGACGCAACTGTCTTGTACCGATCTATTTGGTGCTGGTAGGGATAAATATGCAACGGTAATGCGTGATTGGATCTGCTGCCGTTTTAATGCCGTACCACGGTCTTCGAAAGTCACTATTTACTCGATTCAGTCACGAGTATCTCTATTGTAACACATATTTTGTATATTATCTTCACGTGTTCCCACTAGGCCACTGAACTGGTAAGCAGAGGTGTGACAAGACCATCGTTTCGCTGAATATAATTTTATTAAGGTGCCTGACAGATGGTGAATCCAACAGCGTTTCTAAAAAATGAAGAAAGCAAGCACGACTATACATAATTCATTGAATTTCTCAAACAGTTGCAGATTTCCTCTTCATGTCTTTTATTAACACAAAGATGATAGGTTCTGATTCAATGACGAATTATGTGTTTCATCTTAATCTGTAGTCTATATTATTTTTTATTATTCACAGAGTGAGTATAAATTTTATGTCGATGGTAATCTCCAGTTAAGACCTGAAAGTGTAACATTCAAAGTTTTACAGCATATAATATAATACTTATTTGGATGTATATACTACGTACATGAATCACATCATGCTGGTTCATTACATTACATAATAACACGAGGTAGGCAGAGCTAGTAGATCTGCAGATCTCTCTAGACAAAACCTGCCCACTGCATTAGCTCCAAGATTTTTTATATATGATAAACGGTTATCGACAAACTGTACGGAAATTCGGTTCAATAATATCGTTACCGAACTTTACATAGTTTGCTTGTAAAATCGATGGACAGAGGCTATGAATGTAAAAAAAAATACAGTCATATCAGTCTTCGAGAAAATCAATGCTCGTTAAAGTGAGAAGCTTGCGAGTCGGAATGTGCGTTCCAACGGTAATATCCAACCGTGAGTAATCAATGAAGACTTGGGCCTACTGTAATAGGCGCTATTCTGCCGGTATTTTTTTAGTATATTTTTTATATTATTAGTTTACTGGCAGCGTTTAAAAAAAAGATTGCTTCTTAACATATTTTTTTTGGTATGAAGCCTAATAATTGTTAAAGATAAATGAAATAGAATATTTTTTATATAATAAATAAGTTACTGGCAGCGTTTAAGAAAATATTACGTCTATTATGAAGCCAAAAAGATTTTAAAGACAAATTAAATACCATTTCTCTTGGATTTATTAAATTGGTTACATACGTATCATTACCTCACAGGCCCCATCAGGACAAGCAGAAATAGTAGAGTCCCGTTCTCTGTAGGCCTTGACTTGTTACAGACCTTTTTCGCTTCATCAACATTAATCAGTGTCTTCAAACATGCTTAATAGCATACAATACTTATAGTTCATAATATTTCTGCAAAACTTAGTAACGACAAATAAATTCTCATTTTCTGAATGCACTTTACTTGAGATCGTAAGCTTAATATATGTGTTCTGAAATTCCCAGAAACGATTTCTAATAAGAAAAATAAATTAAATAAGAAACAAACTTAGCTATAACTTAGCGACAGCAAAGAAATAATACTATATGAATACGCCCGTAAACTTGAAACAGTTGAAACTCAAGTTCAATCTTCAAGCGCCAATCCAAGTATTCTTTAGTCTTTACGCCAGTCAGTGCGCGGCGAGCGTCTAGTGTTGACGTCTGAGAGCGGTACTTAAAGGACCTAAGCGTTTCTGCGAAGTATTTGCGATATTGCATTTAATATTTGTTCGTATGTGATTGTGTATTCGTGTGATTTTCTTATTGGACTTATTCTGTGAGTTGCTGCTGGTTTTCGATTTAATGGTAAGTTTTAATTTGACTAAAAAATAATACTATTGATGTGAAATTGTGAATTACGAATGAAACTTTTCTGTTCATCTCGTTTAATTAAAAAATATACATAATTATTTTATAAAATATGTGTATTTACGATTATAACATATAATGATATAGGTTTGAGAGCCGTGGTGGCCGAGAAGTTCGAGTCATCTACTACAATTCAGACATTGCAATTTCTTATCCCGACTGAAACAATGAGTTTTTTTCTGAACTTTAGTACGTACGGTGATTGGTCACACCACGAGCTTTGGGGTGAAGGAAAACATCGGGAGGAATCCTACATATATTCGTGCTTGTGTACCGACTATGGACTCACTATCTGTCACGTTGACACCTAAAATATATCACCGGCGAAAAGTGGGTGTGTGGGTGCTACCAACCCACGACCACCACCACCACTGTATAAGCCCTTGTGGGAAGACGTGTAGATATATATATTTTATCCATAGAACTATCTTGATACACGTAAGCAGAGAAACACCTTTGCAGATATAAAAAAAGGTTTTGTCAAGATTTTGACAATGTCATATACTATTGTCATATATCGAGCATCACAGCTTTCTGCATCAGACCCTCGATCCAGCCATCTATCGAGAGCTTGTTCATGGTGGTGGCTATGGCTCTTGGCCATCAGGCAAATAACGCTATCGTTGCTATAGATGAAGTAAAGTACGAAAGGAAACCTGCATACGTCTGAGCAGCAATTCAAAGGCATATGTATAGTTGTGCTTGAGTAACGGCGATGGACCCGCCATCTGTCACGTTGGCACCTAAAAATATCTCTGGCGGAAAGTGGGTATGTAGGTATACACCTCTGCCTACCCCTTCGGGGACCCTTGTGGGAAGGAGTGAGGATATATATATAATAGTTTGTGCATAAGCTTAATATCTTCCAACGTAGGTACATGAAACGTGATTAATGTGTACGAAGCGAAAGAGGTATGTAAGTCTAGAGAGAACTGGAGCTCTGTTCTCTCTGCCTACCCCGTTAGCTCGGCGTAATGATATATGTGTGCGTGTGCATGTATATAAATAAAAACACTGGGGAGTTTTAATGAAGTATCTTTACGTCTTCTCACAACAGTCCCCGAAGATTAAACAGGGATATGACCCATGTCTCATCAAATGTATAATTAGGGGAGAATTCGTATATCCTATAAATATCTCAGATCATGTCAGAGGAAGCATGAAATTGCATAAATGCAGTTGAGATGCGTTCCCATCGAAAAATTCGACGTATTATTGATTTAATTTGAATTATTAATTCGACTGTACATACTTCTGTGAATTTCTTCTCAAGCTCGTGCTGGTTTCCTCCCGATGGATTCATTCACGCTAAATCTCGTGGAGTGACTTATCGCTGTACTTAAGTTCATTGGTAAAGTCTGGATTTGAACTTGCGACCTTGGTGTCGCAGACAACTACTTGAACCACTCTGCCATCACGGCGATAGTAGTAGTAATAATGAGTTCGGCGTGACTTGGCGTTCCGCTTGATCCACTGAGTAAGGGGAGTTAAGGTTCACTAGTGACTGTGGAAGTTAAACGCTTGAAAAAAGCTGGCAAGTGCAGGCGGCTCATGCATCCAGGGTTCCGTTACTAGTATCGTACTGGGACCCATGGTTTTACCGACGTTCATTTTGATTACACATATATATATACAAGTAAATTACTCCTTATAATTGCTGAGGGATACCGATTTGATCTGTTAGTTCTACCACCGCACCTCTCGCCATCGACGCGGAATCTATCCCCATACCATGGAACCACAAAGGTCTCGCACTAAGAGGTTTCAGAAGAGTTTATTTCCGTGCGTGAAAATTTCGTGGTGAATAAGATTTCCAGTAATGAGCTCCTTGGGGAGGGTGAGAACAGAAAGAGAGAGAAAAGTTGTTACATTGTGTTGGAAGCAGAGGGATTAAACCCATTATGCTCCCAACACAGTATAACTCTCCGAACACAGAGTGGCAACGCGCAAGTGATACTTCGGTATTGTGAGCGAAATAGGCTACGGTAACCGTTTTCCATCAGGTTGGCCGTACGCTTGTTTGCCACTCTTGTTGTGAGCTCCCCGTTAAGGTTTTCCCTGTGGAGTACGGCATGAAGTTCTGGGTGTGAAAAGATTCCTGGAGGGTAGGCAACGCGGGAGTGATTGCAACCATCCATAGGCGGCGGTAACCGCTTATTTGCCAACACAGTGGTAAAAAAAACAATACATTTTTTTATTCCGGTAATTGTTGTTATTTTATTTCAATTCGAATCTTTCGAATGGTAAAGGTAATACCTAAACTGGGTGTTTAGATATTACCTATACACTTCGGGGACCCTTGTGGGAAGGCGTGATGATAAAACAATATCAGTCAGTCAAAATCCCAATAAAATCGGTCGAGTCTTTATGGATATTAGGCGGAACAACCAGAGAAAGAAAAGAGATTTCGTTATTACATAGCATTTAGGGAAAAAACAGTTTTTTCATGTTACACCCAAAATCTTAAATATTTTTATTTGGAAAAAAAGAGAACCCTGGTGGCTGAGTGGTTCGAGCAGTTGCCTGCGACACAAAGATCGCAAGTTCGAATCCCGACTGTACCAACGAGTTTTTCTGAACTTAATAACATTGATCATAGTCACACCACGAGCTTTACTGGCGCTCTATACTCTCTGCCTACCCCGTTAGGGACTTGGCGTGATGATATGTATGAAAACTTCGAGAAGAAAACCTACATACGTCTGAGAAGAAATTCGAAGGCGTATGTATAGTCGTGCTTTAGTAACGGCGATTAACTCGCCGTCTGTCACGTTAGTAGGTACCTGTAATATACCTCTGGCGGAAAGTGGGTGTGTGGGTACTACCTTTACACTTCTGCCTACCACTTCGGGGACCCTTGTAAAAAAATATAGTTGTTAAAGTTTGTACGAATGTGTCCGTTTTCGTTCGTCCGTTAGCACGATTGTGTCTTTCGGCCACCAAACATTTTTAGGCCCAAAATTATTAACGATTTAAATTACTACTACTGCCAATTATTATGTGACGCACTAGAAAACAATTTTACTTTTATATAACGCACAATTATTCACTCGCGTGCCTTCAACGTGGTAATTAATCCACTATACAATATATTTTTTACAGTGTACGTATACATAAAATGTATAATTATTTGTAGTTTTATGGTTATTGACATGTAAAGACAATCACTTCTTGCCGCAAGAAACCCTGAAAGAATTGAGAGGTGTCAACACTCGCCATGTCTGATACTTTTATTTAGGTGCCAATGTGGCTTTGAGTGTCTCAAGCACTATACATACGTCTTGAAATTTCTTTTTTATATCATCTTTATCATAATATGCATATTTTCTCTCGATATTTTCCATCTCCATAAAGTTTTGAAAACTAATCAATATATATGTATTTTGTGTGTCCTCGTTAATCATTGAACTCCTCCTAGACGGCTGGGCCGATTTCGAAGTTCTTTTGTGTGCGTTCAAGTGGAGTCGAGAATGGTTTAGATCCCGAATTAGACCCAGTAGGTGGCGCTGCCATCGTATTTCTGGTTTTATTTCCACTCTAGCGAAGCTGGGCGGGACATCTACTATATATATATATATATATATATATATATATATATATATATATATAGTAGATGTCCCAATATATATATATATATATTGAATTCGGGATTCGAACTACTCGAACAAGGCGGCCACTACGGCTGCTAAAATATATTTAACGTGTTAATCCAGACAAACTTTCACATTTATAGTATTAGTAGGGTGTATATCAAATATTATGCTATAATTACATGCTAAAGCTATTAAATAGCATATCATCGCACAGCTCTTCCATAGGTACTTAGAAGCTTACTCTTCTAATTAATGTTAATTATCGCATTAAACTTTCAAATAATTACTTTGGATGTGCGTTTTCGTTGAACATCCGATATTGTGGGCCGACAAATAATCGGAGGAAACGCCTTAGGACCAACATCCTAAGTTGATTTCATTTGTTAATGGTTTGTAGTGAAGTTGGCATTGAAGGGCAAAGATTGCAAATTAACTAGCTGAGTGCCATAATGATAGTTGCTGCAGATTCGAAGCCTGTTGACAACAAGCATTCATGACAGATTGTATATTTGTTTGTGTACCAAACACCCATTTTCGGCCGGAGATATATTTTAGGTACCAACGTGTGGTTACCTTTGCCTACCCCTTCGCGGGCCCTTGTCAGAAGGCGCGTATATTACAGTTGTAAAAGAAATTACTTATCGTTACTCTATAGAGAAAACAATGATCTCTATAGGGTAACGATATAAGTGTTCTTGGTGTGACCTATCACTTACTTAAGTTAAAAAAACTCATTGGTTGGTACAGTCGGGATTCGAACTTGCGACCTTTGCGTCGCAGGCAACTGCTCGAACCACTCGGCCACCACGGCTCACTTATTTAACCACTTTCTTCTTTGGCATTGCATCTTTTTATATGATACTAAAGTAAGCTTGAGTTAATATAACCAACGTACAACCATACAATTATTTTCATTTTTTTTTATACAACAATAATGGCAAACAAGCATACGGCCCATCTGATGGGAAACGGTTACCGCAGCCTATTTACGCTCACGATACCGAAGTATCACTTGCGTGTTGCCACTCTGTGTGCGGAGATTTATAGTGTGTTGGCAGTATAATGGGTTTAATCCCTCTGCTTCCAACACAATGTAACAATCCTCCCGCCTCCCCAAGGAGCTCATTACTGGAAACCTTATTCACCGCGTAGGAACACAACACAAAAAATTGTCTTCATTTCTGTTTCAGTATCATGTACAATTATTTTCTAACCAAAGAGCCCATCATGAATAAATCATGAATACGTTTTAAATTACATAACGAAGTTTACAGTTTTTAAACGTAATTAACTGCAGTGGATCCGTAATACCATCTTCCGGCTATGTTAAGTAACTAATATTAAGTTAAAGAGTCGGAACTGATTATTACAACGTGTAAAATTATTAGCCGTGGTGGCCGAGTGGTTCGAGTAGTTGCCTGCGACGCAAAGGTCGCAAGTTCGAATCTCGACTGTACCAATGAGTTTTTTCTGAACTTAAGTACAGTGATTAGTCACACCACGAGCTTTACGGTGAAGGAAAACATCGAGAGGAAACCTGCATACGTCTGAGAAGAAATTCAATGGCGTATGCATAGTTGTGCTTGAGTAACGGCGATGGACTCGCCATCTGTCACGTTGGCACCTAATATACCTCTGGCGGAAAGTGGGTGTGTGGGTATTACCTACACACGTCTGCCTACCCCTTCGTGGACCCTTGTGGGAAGGCGTGAGGATATATTATATTATATATAAATATATATATATATATATATATAAAATTATTAACGATTAAAAATACTACAATAAGCAAAAGAGGTAATTTGTAGCGAAACTTTCCATCTAAATTACAAACTTAACATATCCTCACTGTTTAGTACCGAGTAGGTACTTGGTTCTGGTTGAACTGTGAAACACTAAAAGGTAAAATAAAACCAATAGTATTCCTGATCTGAGCCGGTATAATATAGAAACAAACGCCGTCTACCACAATGTTCTATGTGAAGCTTCCTATAGCGCGTTATACAGTGAAACGTAGCGCCATCTAGTGGTGGTAGCGTGTAACTTAATATTAATTGTGTTATAAACTATTTGGTATGGGTTGCGTGAACACTCACACTACCCACAAGGGACCCCGAAGGCGTAGGCAGAGGTGTATAGGTAATACCCACACACCCACTTTCCGCCAGAGATATATTTTAGGTGCCAGTGTGACAGATGGCGAGTCCATCGCCATTACTCAAGCACGACTATACATACGCCTTTCAATTGCTTCTCAGACGTATGCAGGTTTCCTCTCATGTTTTCCTTCACCGGATAGTTCGTGGTGTGACTAATCACTGTACTTAACTTCAGAAAAACTCTTGATACAGTCGGGATTCGAACTTGCGATCTTTGTGTTGTAGGCAACTACCCGAACCCCCAACCCCCAACTACCTACATAATTATATAATTTCTTTACCTAACATTCAATTAAATCGTATATTTTTTTAAATATAATCATGTCAATTAAATTTTTGATTGATAACAAAGCTGGAGATCGAAGGACAATTATTGCATACCACGCTCACATCGACCACTTCTTCACTGAACACGTATTCGCGCCTTCTAGCCGCAAATATCTTTAAACTACGTGCGAGATCCCGTTAGAATTACAGCAGAAGTTTCTCACATTGCGACGGACACAAGCTATATTAATAGCAAAAATACATTATTTACCTTAGCCGTCTGTCTAGTGGATAGAGCTCCCGACTTCGAAACTTGAGGTCGCGGGTGTGATTCCCGCTGAGGGCAGATAATTGTGTGCTGAATACGAGTATTTGTACCTTAGTCTTGGATGTCTTATGTATTTATGTATATATCTATCTATATGAAGTAAATCTATCATTGTCTAGTTACCATAACACAAGCTGTGCTTAACTTGGGACTAGGCCAATTTGTGTGGAATTGTCCCAGGTGTGTTTATTTACTTGTATTTACAAGTGACATCCTGTTTGATTCATTACTACAACCGAGTAGGTAACTAAGCTGTATGCTAATGCAGCAACTCTCAAACTAGACCAATCGACTGTGCATAAATTATTTCGTTTTGTACGAAACAAATTTCACTCTTCTCAGAAAATATATTTGAATCATCGTATCTTATATAAATAAAGCCGTTATCGGAAAAGTTTAGTGCAAACTAGATCACACAACGATTTTATTTGCATAGAAAGAAAGTTCATTCATATAGGTAACTAAAGACAGCAACATTGCTTCTCATCACGTTGTCGCGAGATACAGATTTGGGTCTTATATTTTATTTGTAGTTAGTTAGTTAGTTATAAAATTTTTGTCGATAGTGTTAATTGTGGGGATAGGCAGAGAGAATAGAGCGCAAATTCTCTCTAGACTTTCATACCTATTTCGCTTCGTCCACATTCATGAGTCTCTTCAGATATGCTCGTCGGTTTCGAGTACTCTTGACGTTGCCGTGTTTGAGTGTCCGATCAATTTGATCTAGGTAGTTGGAACCTGCCTATCCCGTCAGGGCTCAGCTCAAAAGGGTAGTGTGATCACAACCAAATATAGTGTGTAAAAGTGAGCAAGTCCGCCTATCGCGTAAGACTTACGCCCCTTACACACGTTAATAGGTGTCCTTTCCATACCCTGCAACGTTGGGCTCGTGTTATGCAAAGCGGTCAGTGCTTCATTGATACAGACGAAGGAACTCGATTCTTTTAAGCCACTCGCTCTGCTAAGATATCTATCGATGTTGTATCTTCATAACATGCTATTGAAAGAATTTAATACTATTGGTTAATGGTTCAGCAATAAGTAATTAACAATACAGTTGGTAGTCCAAGCGGGTAGGAACGCAATGTTTTTGCTGGGCAATCATCCGTCACAGAATATGCGGTGAGCATGGAGCGCGTGATTAAACGATGCAGATCTAAGAAGAAAATAGACTTTATATTAATTTATGGTTTTAGAATTGACAATAATGAATTATATGTCATATTTTCATTTTTTAACCTACGAAGAAAACCAAGTAGTAGTAAACCAACTCAATTCGATACGTTAATTAACACGCATAACTTTTTATAGAGTGGACCAATTTTGATAATTATTTTTTTAATCTATAGGGTATGTATACACCAAAGTTGGTCCCGGTTGGTAAAATATATGTAACTTTACTTCCACAAGGGTGCCAACGTGACAAATGGCGAGTCCATCGCCGTTACTCAAGCACGACTATTCAAACGACTTTGAATTTCTTCTCAACCGTGCTGGCGTAAACACTTATTACTACGTTCAGGAAAAATCATTAGTCTAGTCGGGATTCAAACTTGTAGTCTTTGTGTCGAAAGCAACTACTTGCACCTTTCGGCCACCACAGCACTACGTTTGTATGAAGAAATGCATTTGCCTTCACTAATATCCGCGCATGATATGTTACTTTTATGTTTGGCCATAAAGGTGATTTCAGATAAATTCAATGGCTTCAAAACCTATTAAAACCATTCAATATTAAATTTATATGGTTTTATTTCGATACCATTCATTGCGTCATGTTCGATTAGTTAAATGTTGGCAATGTCACCTACAATTGCTTGAATATCACTTAAGGAATTCTAGTATCCTTATACTTGGTATAAACAAAAAAAATACATTCAAGTTTGAACTATATAACTACTTCAAACCGCTGAGACCCTCACGGAATATGTAGAGAGAGTACGCCGCCGGTTCCCGAAAATAACTTTTTAAATTGAATATACTATGATTTCGAATTGAATTAAATATAAATAAAAATAATAATATATCCTCACGCCTTCCCACAAGGACCCCGAAGGGGTAGGCAGAGGTGTATAGGTAATACCCATACACCCACTTTCCGCCGGAGGTATATTAGGTGCCAACGTGACAGATGGCGAGTCCATATAGCACGACTATACATACGCCATTGAATTTCTTCTCAGACGTATGCAGGTTTCCTCTCGATGTTTTCCTTCACCGTAAACCGCTCGTGGTGTGACTAATCACAATAATATAAATATAAATAAATTGGAGATATTTAAAAGGAACTTAAACAAATTTATCAGTAAAAAAAAGCTACTATTCTGTTAAGGAATATTTTAATGACATATACCGGAAACAATGATTTTTAAATTGTAATTTTTACTAAAAATATGTATTAAGTTGATTTTAAATATTGCATTGTAGTTGTAGTTAACAAGGAGGTACCGACCTCCTACGGAAGAAAATGCATGCCAATATTATGTGACTAAAAGCGTCAACTAACCGTGTTCTAAATTATTTAATTTCATTATTTTCATAAAGTTAAATAATTAAATTACGGAGGAATATGAATGAAATACAGAAATAAATGTCGGTAAATCAATTTTAACAAGGACGGTTGGTCGCATTAACCGGCTTATATTCCTTTGGCTTCTAGCGACTTCTAAAGATTCAGTCGTCGCCCCTTATGTAGATCAGAGAGTCTAATATAAAATAATATATCTTAACGTCTTCCCACAAAGGTCCCCGAAGGGATAGGCAGAGGTGTATAGGTAGTACCCACACCCACTCTCCGCCAGAGATATATTTTAGGTGCCAACGAGGCAGATGGCGAGTCCATCGCCGTTACTCAAGCACGACTATACATACGCATTTGAATTGCTTCTCAGACGTATGCAGGTTTCCTCTCGATATTTTCCATAAGCCGTAAACCGTCAGCGTAAAGCTCGTGGTGTGACGAATCACTGTACCTTAGTTCAGAAAAACTCATTGGTACAGTTGGGATTGGAACTTGCGTTCTTTGTGTCGCAGGCAACTACTCGGCCACTCAGCCACCACGGCTTATTATAAAAATAATAAAAAAGTATTTCCTAGTGAAATAGCATCGTCTTATATCTATAGAGCTAACATTATGCATACGCAAAGACTTTCATTTAAATAACTAAAATACATTCCTCGATCCGCGATGTCTCATTTGAATCACAAATAAGCAAGTTATAGAAAATAGACGCCATGTCATCGCTGTCACCTGCTGAGCTTCCCGTGTTTATACCTCACTAGCTTAGCCATGCGGCTTCACCCGAATAAAATTAGTTTTTTCTTGTAGGGTTACATGATATCCGTCCTTCCGTTCCATTCCATTTCGACAGCCGTCTGGTCTCGTCGTCAGGGCTCATGACTGCGAAGCTTGAGGTCGTAGGTTCGATTCCCGCTGAGAGCAGATATTTGTGTGATGATCACGAGTATATAGTCGTGCTTGAGTAACGGCGATGGACTCGCCATCTGTCACGTTGGCACCTGATATACCTCCGGCGGAAAGTGGGTGTGTGGTTAACCTATACACCTCTGCCTACCCCTTCGGGGACCCTTGTGGGAAGGCTTGAGGATATATTATTATTATTATAACACGAGTATTTGTATCTTAGTCTTGGATGCCCTGTGCATTTATGTATATCTTTCTTTGTAAGTATATATATCGTCCTGTAATTAAAATAGTACAAGCTTTGCTTAGAACTATGTCAATTTGTATGGAAATATATTTGTAGGGACTCGGCGTGATGATATGATGATATCAAGCTAATCTATCTCTGTGCCAAATTTCATCAAACTCCGTTCAGTAATTCTTGCTTGACAGAGCTTTTATATAGTGAGGTTTAAATCAGAAAAACTCATCGGTTCAGTCTAGATTCGAACTTGCAATCTTTGCTTCAGACTCGAACCGCTCGGCCAACTCGGCTCGTTGTATAATTAAGACTATTCTTTTAATTTAAGTACATACAGTGATTATATTATATGCATAGATATATATACATATATATATATATAATACGCTCCCCTTTCGAGAGCCATTATTTTGATCAACACCATGTCTAATGTCTAATGATATAGATATATATCACCAGATCCTGCCGAAACTCGCAGAAATAGTTAGAAAATTCTTAGAAACTATTTGATAAACATAAGTTTTTAAAGTGTATTTTGTTATATTGTAAATTAGTTTATTAATGTTATTATTATTCATCATCATCATCATATCATCACGCCAAGTCCCTAACGGGGTAGGCAGAGAGTATAGAGCGCCAGTTCTCTCTAGACTTACATACCTCTTTCGCTTCGTCCACATTCATCAGTCTCTTCATACATGCTCGTCGGTTTCGAGTACTCTTAACGTTCCCGTCCTTCAGAGTCCGATCTATTTGATCCAGGTAGTTGGAACGTGGCCTTCCTCTGCCTCTTCTTGCACACACTTTGCTTTGTATATCTGTTTCGTCAATCTTTCTTCACTCATCCTTTCTATGTGTCCAAACCAACGTAACATGCCTTTCTTCATCTTTACAATCACGCCCTCATTCACGCCAGTTGATTTGCGAATCTCTTCATTGCGGATTCGATCTAATATCGTTACGCCGCACATTTTTCGAAGAGATCGCATCTCGACTGCATTCAAGCTATTTTCATACTTCCTCTGACATACCCAGGATTCGCTGCCATACAATAAGGTAGGTACCAATATCGCGTTGTGGACAGCAACTCGAGCATTCTTGCTCAGACTTTTACTGCCCATCAACGCCGACATGGCTCCATTCACCTTATTTCCGGCAGTTATCCTTCTTTCAATATCTTTTTCATACTTTCCATCTCGTGTGAACATGCTTCCAAGATATACAAATTCATTCACTTGCTCTAGAATTTGCCCATTTACCGATATAGCACACTCGGTCACTTGTTCATCTCTTTCGAATACCAGAACCTTAGTCTTGCCAGCGTTTAGGCGCAGCCCCTTCTTTTCACATTCTACTTTCATTATGGTAACTAGTGACTGCAGTTCGCCCTCTGATGACGCCAGTAAAACCGCGTCATCGGCGTATAATAGGCAGTTGACCACTAAGTTTCCCATTTTCACTCCACATCCGTTCGTTCTTAGTGCTCTCAGACAGTTATCTAGATATATAATGAACAGCCAGGCAGACATGATACACCCTTGTTTGACCCCCGACTTCACATCAAACCAGGGTGACATCTCACCATTAACCCTAACGCACGCCCCGCTATCACTATAGAGTGATTTCACGGCATGCAGTAGGGAACTGCTCACTCCATATCCAGGCAACACGTCCCAGAGTTCCTTTCGTACGACTCTATCAAATGCCTTCTCCAAGTCGACGAAAGCGCAGAAAACCTTTTGGTTAATATCCAAAAACTTTTCCGCGATTCCGCGAAGCGAGAAGGTTTGATCCATACATCCTCTTCCTGGTCTAAATCCACCTTGGGATTCCCAGAGAAATCTTTCGGATCGCTCTTGCATTCTTATCGTCAGGATCTTCGTGTACACTTTACTAGCTAAGCTGACCAAGCTGATGGCTCTGTAGTTTGAGCAGTCCAATCGTGATCCCTTTCCTTTATAGAAAGGCACGATGACTGCTCGCCTCCAGTCGTCCGGAACATCACCCTTTTCCCAGCAAAGATTGCATAGCAAATAGATGACGTCCCAGACCGCTGGTCCACCGTACTTGATCATCTCAGCCGTAATCCCATCTATTCCCGCAGCTTTTCCACATTTCAGACTTCTTATCGCACTTACAATCTCTCCCATACTTATTTTATCCGCTATAGGATCCTCGACAGATTCTGTTGGAGGCAGCTCTGTGAGTAGATCAGCGGCATCATCATCATACATATCTTTGTAAAATTCACTCCATCGCCTGAGGACGTCTGTTTTGTCAGTCAGTATGTTATTGTCCTTCGAGAAAATCACATTCATCCTACTACTAGCTGTAACACAATTTCTGGACTTCTTAACTTCCCTCCAAAAAAGTTTTGCATTGTCCTTGAAATTCTGTGACAGTTTTTCGTCTACAGTCATTTGGAACCTCTCACGCTTCTGAGCTATTATCTCTTTCGTACGATTTTTTTGCAGGCGGTATTTTTCTTTCATCTTTTCTTTCATACTCTCACTTGAGCTGGACATAGCCAAAATGTCTTGCCTTGCATCCTTCTTCTTTTTAACTTCTTCTTTCACTTCATCATCCCACCAACCATCGCCATTTTTGGTTGTCCGCCCTTTCGAAATGCCACAAACCTCTTTCGCGGCGCATAATATGCTGGACTTAAGGAACTGCCAACAAACATCGACACTCTCAAACACATCTTTCGGTGGACAGGCTAGCTGTTCAGATACCCTTTCTTGATATCTGTCTCTAATAGCCGCATCTTGAAGCCTCCAGCTTTTGATGCGGTCTGCGACTGCAGAACAGGGACCCCCAGCGCGGGATCGCCAGCCCGCGAACAGACCTCTTATCCTAGTTATAACTAGGAAGTGGTCCGTTCCCAGGTCAGCTCCCCTATACACCCTGGTGTCCATCACCTGTGTTCTGAGTCGCTGATCTATTAGAAACAGATCTATCATGCTTCGCTCATTTTTCCGTTCCCATGTATACTGATGAATCCTTTTGTGGTCGAACATGGTGTTCGCCACAAAAAGGTCTCTCTCCATGCATACATCTAATATCAGCTTGCCTGCCTCGTTCACTCTCTTATCACCATACTTGCCGAGTACTGCCTCGTAATCCTTACGGGCTGTCCCGACCCATCCATTCAGATCACCACAAATAATCAGCTTTTCATTCCCTTCTTTCGTCTCTAGAACATTACTCACACATTCCCAGAACTTATTCAGGTCGCAAGTGTCCGCTGAGGCCACCGGATTATTATTATTATTTTCTTTTAACATCATATTGGTATACCTACTGTAAGGATGTTAAGGTGTGTGTGTAAATAAATAAATAAATAAATAAATAAAATATATTATATACTAAACGAGCTTTATGGTGTAGGATAACATCATGAAGAAAACCATCAACCGCGTGACAGCCTCACCATCTGTCTCTCAAAGAGGGTTTTGTAACACCTTTGTCCCCTTCGAGGTCCATGAGGGATCGTGTAGAAATATGACCTTATATATTATTCGAAATTATTATATAATGGCAACTCTAAGCTTTCTAAGTCTATGCATAGAAGCTAGATACCAACTGGTTTATTAAAAAAAATAACTGCGGCGAAGAAACGCACCTGCGTAACAACACCCTTTGAAGATCATCCACACATGTCTTGTAATACTTGGTCGCTTGCTGCGTACAAATGACAAGATCATATATATATATAAAAAAGCCGTGGTGGCCGAGTGGTTTGAGCAGTTGCCTGCGACGCAAAGGTCGCAAGTTCGAATGCCGACTGTACCAATGAGTTTTCTGAACTTAAGTACAGTGATTAGTCACACCACGAGCTTTACGGTGAAGGAAAACATCGAGAGGAAACCTGCGTCTGAGAAGTAATTCAAAGGCGTATGTATAGTCGTGCTTGAGTAACGGCGACGGACTCGCCATCTGTCACGTTGGCACTTAAAATATATCCTTGGTGGAAATTGGGTTATTGGACCTACCTTTACATCTGTGCTTACCCCTTCGGGGACCCTCGTGGGGAGGCGTGAGGATCATCACAAACCCAGTGTTCACGATGCTGAAAAATTTTGGATTATTAGAATTAAAACTGACCGTGGTTCAAATACGCTTATCCACTATTCGCAAGATAGGTACTAACCACTTTACCACTCATCGTTGTTGCTTCTTAGCCATCAATTTGCTCAACACCCAACCCGCAGCTGATGAAGTTAGAATGCTATATTTTACTTGTCTCAAGAACCAAGTGCCCAATTACAAAATACCGGTAGCTACCGGCCTAGTCTGCAGTTGTTAAAACGGTACCCGCGCTACCACTCGGCGGGTTTTACTTACTAATTGATGGGCCAATTGGTATATTTGTACCTCGAGATCTGTTTAAATAGTCGTGATGATACGTATTATACGTATCATCACGACGCGATGACACGTCGAGTATCTCTTTTCAATACACCAAATTCAGGAGTAGAGTGCCAGTTCTCTCTAGACCTTTAAACATCTTTTCTTCACCTCTTCGTACATATTCTGGTTTCGAGTACTGCCGTTCCCACCCTCCAGTGAACGATTAGTTAAATCTTAGAAGGAAACCATGAACTCCAATGTAAAACCAGCAATGATTTTTTAAATGCAACTTAACAAACAATTTGCCTGAAGTGAACGTATAAACGTTCACTTTCCGATCTTATGTAGATGAATCCAATCCTTTTGGTGGTCCGATAGGCAGAGGTGTAGCGCCCACATTACACCGGTGACATATTTAGGTGCGAAGAAGACGTATAGCGAGTTAGTCTTTTGACTCGCAGCTTTGAAATTTTTAATGGTTTATCTCGATGTTTTTCTACATTGTAATACTCGTAGTGATACTAATCACAGTACTTAAGTGCAGGAAAACTCATCAGTCTTTGCGTAGTAGACTACTACTGTAACTGGAACCAACGGGCCACAACTTCTTTATAAAACAATTTATTGTCATCCATATTAATTCAGGCTTAGAAAAACAACTAACAGTCTTTAATATCGCTGTTAGGGATGCAGGTGTCAATTATATACCCTGTTTCAATGAATTAACACAAGCAGATGGATACAGTGGTATGGTTTGACGTAATTACTGTACACTTAAGCATTACATCGTGTCATTAGAAAAAGAATCGAGGAAATCCTCCGAGAAGCGACGTAACTATTACAGGAATGGAATCTGTTGGTAACCGAAAAAGGAGCTTCCTACTTACTTACATACTAGGTAGGTATAATATCGCCAGATCCGTTATAGGGCTACAGTCACATAATAACTTCATATTATATAAAAAGAGGTAGGGTTTCCCGTTCGATTTTCAAGACTGCTCGACTGGGGCAGGACCTCCTTATATAAGTTCATAGCCAAATAAGCCATATTTTTATGTTGTGTTCCTGCGCAATGTATAAGGTTTACAATAACGAGCTCCTTGTAGACAGCGAAGGATTGTTATATTGTATTGATTGGTATGTTGGCAGCAGAAACACTAGTCCCATTATGCTGCCAACACAGTATAACTCTCCGAATACAGAGTGGCAACGCCCAAGGGATATTTTGGTATCGTGAGCGTCCCCGTCCCCGAGCTTCCCATCAGATGGGCCATATGCTTGTTTGCCACTGGTTGTATAAAAAAAATTCTTGGACTACTTCTTTCCATCCATCGTCCATTCGTCTGTCTGTAAACTGACAGATTAATTAATTCATATTAAACTTAATTACGTGAATTACGTGTTTTAAATGTCACCAGTCCTAATTTCCATAAGCATTTTTTTTTAATATGACAACACCGTTGAATGAAACAGCAGTGCATTCCTAATTTGAATATAATAGACAAATGAATTCCCAAGATGGCGGGCCGAATGGCTACAAATTTAAACGCTAAGAGACAGGATAGGTGTTCTGTTTAAGGAAATAATTGCAGTGCAATAGAAGTTATTGTCGTCTAACTGTTGAGCACTGCCAGCCATTAAAAGTAATCTTATGCACGTATGCTTCCACCAACAACCATGAATTTAAACTTTTACCAGCCTACATACTGTACTTCCCATAGTAGAAGCTTAAGTTAGTTCGAAACTAACTAGGGTAGAATTATATTTTGTTCGAGTGTATGTGACTAAACTTCTCTTTAAATAGATGCTCGTGGTGGCCGAGTGGTTCGAGTAGTAGCCTGAGTAAAAATATCGCAGGTTCGAATCCCGTCGGTACCAGTGAGTTTTGCTAAACTATAGTACAATGATTGGTCACACGACGAGCTTTACGGTTTAGGAAAACACCGAGAGGTAACCTGAGAAGTAATTCAAAGGCGTATGTATAGTCATGCTTCAATAATGACGATGGACTCGCCATCTGTCACGTTGGCACCTAAAATATATCTCTGGCGGGAAGTGTGTGTGTGGGTTAGCACACACACTTCTCGCCTTTACACCACTGCCTACCCCTTCGGGGACCCTTGTGGGAAGGTGTGAGGTATGTGACCGAACTCCTCTTAAACTGCAGGCCCGATAGACAATATTATGTGTGTGTTCAAGTGGATTTGAGAATGGTTTAGATTTACCCAAGCGAAGTTCGATGACACAGCTGGCTATCAAATAAAATTATGGTAGTCTAGAAACTACAGCTTTATAAAGGAAGCCTCAGCACCAACACACTCATGAAATGTATGATGTGTTAAACGCAGGATGCGCATACGCATATGAACATAAAACCACCCATTCGGATGCTCAGGCTGTAAACACGCCTCTTTTACGATCTTTCCTGGCAATGCAACCCTTTGATGTTTACCGACAAAGATCCTGTATGCCTAAGCTTTTTATGACGATTTGAGGTCTTGTACAAAAAGATTAAAAAGCCGTGGTGGCGAGTGGTTCATCCTTCTTTCAATATCTCTCTCATACTTTCCATCTCGTGTGAACATGCTTCCAAGATATACAAATTCATTCACTTGCTCTAGAATTTGCCCATTTACCGATATAGCACACTCGGACACTTGTTCATCTCTTTCGAATACCAGCACCTTCGTCTTGCCAGCGTTTAGGCGCAGCCCCTTCTTTTCAGTCGAAAAGACACCTCTACCAACAACAAAATCTACGTCTCTTGATGTTTGGGTGTTCAAAGAGATTGACTCGACAGAACCAAATAGAGAATTGCATCAATGAGGTTGTCAAATATCAGCTCTTAATTTTATGACGATCAACCGCTACAGTGTACTAAGGCTTTACTCTCAAAGAACATAACATTTCATACATAATTCCGATTGAAATCTCATACTTACATGGTCATAGTCGGCACAAAAGAAAGCAATTTGCAATAAAAAATCGCGCCGGACGTCGAGCCACAAATCAAATCCGCGATCCAGTTTGATCACGGATGTGCAATTATTTTCCGTTATGGAGCAATAATGATTGCTGTAAATCACGAAATTCTATCAAACTACTATATACATATGCCCACGTGGCTTTCTCCACTTACAAACTTTTCTATCTGACAGGTAAGCGATTGACGCGTCATTGTAGGCCGTTATACGACGTCAGAGATATGAAATTCGATGAAATTTTATTTCTACGTTGTTTACGGAATGTGATGATACTTTTTGGTTAAAAATAGTTTTTTTATTTTTATTTAAGATAACACAATTACATTATGGCTAACTATAACAATACAATAATAATTAGAGTTAACAACAGTGCGTTATACACAGTTGATCTAGTAAGTATTTCGATTGGTGCAAGAGTATCTCATCTTGGACACCTCAGAGAAGTGAGATTTATAAGAGAAGAAGATTATATTATAGGTTAAGTAAATTTTAACAATGCATGGTTAGCAAAATAAACATTTAACATGACATGGTTAGAATAATTAACTTTTACAAAGCATCTTTGACTATATTGACGGCGGAAGGTATGGGTATTACCTATACACCTCTGGGACCTACCCCTTCGGGGACCCTTGTGGGAAGGCGTGAGGATATATTATTATATATTAATTATATCTTTGACTATTAGATAATGGTTTTTAGACCTGTTATACAACACAGGCACTATACACTGCACTACACGTAGTATGCGAGTGGCTATAGAAGTGAGCCAAAATATACATCGTAACTTCGCCGGCAGTCTATACCAATGAGCTTAATCTGGATTTTAGTCGGCACGTTAAATATATCTGCCTACCATTGTGGGTATTGGTGAGTATGGTCCTAATGCTTAAATTGTGAAATCTTAATCGACATCCCGTTCTTTTAAACAAAAAAGCTATTCAAAACATGCCAGCATTATTCAAATTCAATCGGCTCGAATTTTATGGCTATCATGGCCAATACATGAGGTGTGTTAGATGCCACAAAAACTAATTTGAGTGCAAAAAACTAGACCAAACATATTCTGTCGGTACTCTACATCACAGCTGTGGTTAAAACGATTTGGCATTTTATGACGTATAAGATAAGCGCGCGGTTTTACCCGCCTTGAAATTTATCACGTATATTAATATTATAATGAGGTGCTCGTCCGACACTCAGCGTGATGACATGTATGTATGTATAAAGAGGAAATGTGATGTCTAGCGAAAACTGGCGCTCTATACTCTCTGCCTATCTCCTTAGGGACGCGGCATGATGATATGTATGTAATAATAATAATAATAATAATGCTGATAGATCGATTAGAGCGCCGCACAATGATTGTAGATATTACTGTCCCGCATGATGGGAATCTCGTGAAAGCCGAAAAAGACAAACAAATAAAATATTTGGACTTGGCTCACGAGATTGTCAGCATGTGGGATGTGGACTCTGCAATCATTGTGCCGATAGTAATAACGGCCAATGGCCTAATGGCAAAGAGCCTCGACCAACACCTCAAGAGGCTCTCGTTAGACGGTTGGATCAAGTGCCTGATACAGAAAGCAGTACTGCTCGAAACGGCACGTATTGTGAGGAGATTTCTTTCTCTGGGACCCTAGCCACCGGTACTTTGGACCCTGATCCCGATACCGGTGGGCCCCTATATTTTATATTTTTAAATATGTTTTTTTTTATATATATATTTAAAAATGTAATATATGAGATGAATTTCAAATAAAGAATAATAATAATATATCCTCACGCCTTCCCACAAGGGTCCCCGAAGGGGTAGGCAGAGGTGTATAGGTAATACCCACACACCCACTTTCCGCCAGAGGTATTAGGTGCCAACGTGACAGATGGCGAGTCCATCGCCGTTACTCAAGCACGACTATACATACGCCTTTGAATGTCTTCTCAGACGTATGCAGGTTTCCTCTCGATGTTTTCCTTCACCGTAAAGCTCGTGGTGTGACTAATCACTGAAGTTCAGAAAAAACTCATTGGTACAGTCGGGATTCGAACATGCGACCTTTGCGTCGCAGGCAACTGCTCGAACCACACGGCCACCACGGCTTCATTGATATGTATGTATATGTACTAAATCAATAGACTCATTTATGACGATCTTGGAAACGTGTGTTGTTGTGTCAAAACACATAACCTGATGCTTACGGGAGGAACCGAGCACTCGTTCAGCATCTGCGAACGGTACTTTGCACGTGACTCGAACCATCGCCCACCGTGGCATTTCTCAATCATATCGTCTTATCAACAGTGTGGTTATGAATACGCGTGAAACTGCATTGCGTAGTAAACTATGACGCTACAAAATATTTGGCACATATTTCAACCGTATCGACTATTGTCACTTAGTGAGAAGTACTTTCTCCCCGAATCAGCAAGTCACGGCCAAGAGCGAAGCAAAAATATCAGCTCATCACATTTAAGTAGAAAAGGATGAATAGATGTGATTCCAACGTGTTGGAAAGAGAAATTCATGTTTGGTTGATTTCTAAGGTCAAAGATTGTCCTTTACTGAACGGATGAAATTAAAAGTAAATATAAACGTTCTCGATATCACTAAGTACTGACCTAGAGTATCTATCTATGCTAAAATTATTTTTGGGGGCAAAGTTTTTTTGTTTATTTAAGTTACTTCACGCACAGGATTCCCGAAGGGGAAGACAGAGTTTTGGAGGTAGTACCCACACACCCATTTTCCGCCAGAAAGATAATATAAACGTATTTTTTTAATTTCTTCTCAAAAATATTTAGCTTTACTCACGATGATACCCTTCACCGTAAAGCTCGTGGTGTGTCTAATTGTCTAATCACGTAACTCATCACTGTAGGTATATAACATTAGAAAAACTCATTATAACAGTCGGGATTCGAACTTGCGATCTTTGTGTCGCAGGCAACTACTCGAACCACTCGGCCACCACGGCTCTGTTTACTCTCTATTTCTCAAGGAGCCACATCGTACTGCGTACTGGATCCTATCCTATTCAGACTTGATGTCCAATCGATTCTATTTCGCCTCCTATGACATATAGGGCTTGTTTTGTTTAGTTTGACAATACTATTTATATAATATGAATTCATTGTGAGTAGTTTATACTTCCATGACGATATGTAAGAAGAGTAAAAGAAAGTCAGCAAGGCGGTGAATTTATACTGTAGCGAGATTTAGTCTGACGTACAGCGACATCTTGTGACAAAAAGATTATATATGTTACACACAAAATGGTCTCATAACATCCAACAGGAGAATTCTTTGACACTTGCTTCTGATTCGGTTACATATACCGGACTATAAATACGGTAGTCGCTTTCGCACACGTGATCAATCAAAACACCTTGTCAATTGGCGATAATTTATTTCAGCTTCCCCCAGTTCGTGTTGCGTAAGCTAGAGCCCTATAGACAAAACTTTCGCATAATGAATATTAATAAAGTAACATTATAATATGTAACAGTTGCGATAGAGATATAAGCACGCGAACATAATATTAATATAATTATATATTTATACCGTTATTTATTACGTTTATATCGTGTTTCGTTATGATGGCAACGAATGGGTTGTTTTTGTCTCTCGTAACGTCAGTGTCGGGATGTTTAACTACTTACGACACTGACTTGAAAGAGAGGGTCTAAGACCTCTGCTTAGGGCGTCTCCTTCAGTTGTTTAAGTTGTCTTGTGTAGTTTCGGGTAGTTGTACTATCTAACCGAACTATAGCTCCACGAAGTCGTGCCCCACTATACTTCCTTATAAGTAGTTAGCCATCTGTCACGTTGGCACCTAATATACCTCTGGCGGAAAGTGGGTGTGTTGGTATTACCTATACACCTCTGCCTACCCCTTCGGGGACCCTTGTGGGAAGGCGTGAGGATATACATACATACATACATACATACATATATATATATATATATATATATATATAGCTAAAATACTTCACACTAAACTTTTCCTTGATTGTACACTTATTGTGTGAGAATTACATGTAAATACTAGCTGTGCCCGTGATTTCATCCGCGTGGATTTAACAAAAAGTTATTGTGCGTCACAAAAATAAAAGTAGCCTACATAGCTCCTTTTTACATCGGCTATCTTCCGGTGAGAGTCCCGTCAAAATCGGGCCGTCCGTTTCAAAGATAAGCCGGAACAAACAGAAAGACAGACAAAAATTATAAAAAAAAAATTGGTTTATTTACTGAGTATACTTTCATATTATTTCCGAATTCCGAATATAATTCCATATTGTATTTAGTAAAAAGCTGTTATTTTATTATAAACAGACACTCAAATTTTATTTATTTCTATGACTTACATACCTAGGCAACTAAAAATGCACGTACGATTTGAGCGGCGTCTTAATTTACGCCCCGCGAGCTATTATTATCAAACATTTACCTTTATGACTCGTCATTGTTGAAATTTGACACTAATTAGTAAATTGTGAAATATTGTGCCTTTCATTTTGGCCTTGTGATCACGGAAAGAGTTATTCATCGTTGACTGACACAGAACGAACATATTCATTAATTAAATCCAAGACTTATGTATCGTCGTGCTTGAGTATCGGCGATGGACTCGCCATCTGTCACGTTGACACCAAAATATATCTCTGGCGGAAAGTGGGTGTGTGGGTACACTTACACACTTACAAACCTCTGCCTATTATTTCGGTGACCCTTGTGGAAAGGCGTGAAGATAAATACTTTTATTTCCTTTGAAGTAAATATCGATCGATCGTGAAGAAACCTGCATACGTCTGAGAAGAAATTCAAAGGCGTATGTATAGTCGTGCTTGAGTAACGGCGATGGACTCGCCATCTGTCACGTTGGCACATAATATACCTCTGGCGGAAAGTAGGTGTGTGGGTATTACCTATACACCTCTGCCTACCCCTTCGGGGACCCTTGTGGAAAGGCGTGAGGATGAGGAAGTAAATATGATAAGACTATTTTTACTTATAATACAACTAGGTAGTGCCCGCGGCTTAGCCTGCGTGAAGTTCTTATAATTTTTCGGGATTAAAATGTAGCCTATGTCCTATTCCTACTTACTAGCCATCACCATTTCAACTTTCAGCCAAATCGGTTCAGCCGTTTTGCCGTGAAAGAGCAACAAACATCCAAACTTCAAACTTTGGCCCTTAAAGTATTAGTATGATATGATATAATTTAATAATTTTATTGTATCAGATAAGAAGGAACTTCCATATGCACCGAGTCTTTCACGGGGAAGGCAGACAGAAGTAACTTTTGATCAGAAAAAATCTGCCAAGGAATTGACATTTTGTGATGGAAACGCGAGGAACAGCGTGTGGGATCATAATTTCTTTATGTGTTAATATATGAAGAGTGTGAGTGGAGGTAATCATACGGCTGCGCATGAGTGGCTATGTATGACGTTTCGGTCCGACACTCGCGTAATGTATGACAAAACTGTTCTCACGAGTAGATCAGGTTTGCTAAGACTTCAATACGACACATTTTAATGCAAGTAAAGCAACAGTATATATACACCACTAAGATATTTTTTTTCTATTTATTATGGGAGTTTTGTCGCACGGCGACTATGTCACTCCGTGAGGACACCTGGATATAAAATAAAATCACTTAAAATCTACGCATATACAATTTTAACAAACACTTTATATCGTCAGAACTAGGGTTCCACTAAGATATTTAACTTAGGAACTGTATAGTGCGTATACATAGAGACTACCCTCCCACTCATATTGCTCCTGTACAACTAGGTAGATATTGTACGGAACTCAGTGCAACACAAATACGCAGAGATTATCATTAGGCAGACCACGTGACTGTTTTCCACTTTAGTGGTATGAAACTTTACTGCCTACCCTTTGAGGTACACCTGGCGTGATGATAACGTATGCCTTTTACAAGCGGATGTGAATTCTTGGTTGAGTATATGGTATATTTCCTGCAGCTTTATTTTCATACATTTACAAACCAATATCCGAAGTCATTAAAAGCTTATTATTATGATGATTTAAAGGCAAAAAACCTAGGGTCTGGTTGCTGTATAACGTTGATAAACAATGATCAATCGCACAAGAGATGAAAATTATGAGAAACATATTGAATGAAAGATAACTGCTGGTAATAAAGTAAATGGGGCCATGTCGATGTGGCAGTAAAAGACTGAGCAAGAATAATAAATAAATAAATACAACGCGATGTTGGCTTTATTACACAGCTGATTGCTGATTGATATGTCAGAGGAAGCATGAAAATGCAATTGTATGCAGTTGACATATCTATTTATATTCGTTAGTTTCATTGAAGAGGCCCTGCGAAAAATGTGATATTAAATCGAATCCGCAAAAGGGGGTGTGATTGACAAGCATACGGGCCAATCTGATGGAAAACGGTTACCACAGCCTATTTACGCTTACAATACCGAACTATCACTTGCACGTTGCCACTCTGTGTTCGGAGAGTTATACTGTGTTGGCCGCACAATGGGACTAATCCCTCTGCAGTCTGCTGCCAACACAATATAACAATCCTCCCCCTTCCCCAAGGAGCTCATTACTGGAAACCTTATACCACGTAGGAACACAACACAAACAATTGTGTTATTTGGCTACGGACTTCTATAAGTTTGTAAAGATGTAGAGAGGCATGTGACTTTGGTTTGGACATATACAAAGGATGAGTGAAGAAAGATTGACGAAAGATTGATGAAACAGATATACAAAGTAAAAGTGTGTGCAAGAAGAGGCAGAGGAAGACCACGTTCCAACTACCTAGATCAAATCGATCGGACGCTCAAGGCTGGGAACGTCAAGAGTACTCGAAACCTGCGAGCATGTATGAAGAGACTGATGAATGTGGACGAAGACGAACTGGCGTTCAATACTCTCTCACCGCGCTAGGGACTCGGCCTGATATGTATGTGTAGATAACGTTTGTCAACAAATAATTTTAAGGTTAGCTGTCAAAATTAATGATTGATTGACAGTACAATACGATTACATACATATATTATTACATCATGTCACGATTCATGAGTGAGCTAGATTAGAAAAGAATTGACTCGTTTCCCAATCGATTTGGACAAGTACAATGGTTCAGAGTGACTCCATCACCATTCAATTAAGGGGAAAGACACGCGTTAAAATCGATAGAGCTGTGGTGGCCGAGAGGTTCGACGAGTTGCCTGTAACCCAAAAGATTCCAAGTTCGAATCCCGACTGTACCAATGAGTTTTACTGAAGTACAGTGATTAGTCACACACCGAGCTTACCGTACGTTTGAGATGAAATTCATAGGCGTATGTAAAGTCGAGCTTGAGTAACGGCGACTCACCATCTGTCACGTTGACACCTATTAATAAATGTGAGTACTACCTAGTAAAAAAAACCCTTCAAGAAGTCCTTTTTCTTTACTTTTCGATGTAAAACAGTTCTTGTAAAACGTGTATCGTGTAATCCTGTTTGGTTTCTTACCAACTCGTACCAAGTTCGCTCTGTGCGTTCAGTATCAATCGACTTTCGCGCAAAATTGTTGTCCAATAAATGCTGAACGCGTTCTTATACACCTCTGCCTACGCTCGATAAATTATACTAGACGTATAAACCCCGACGGTATGTTCACTACAAGCTCCACGGTGAAGGAAAAATCGTATGAAAATGTCATAACTAAGATAATAAATCTAAAGGCCTATTCATAAAGGTACCTACTAATATTGTATTACTAATGTTTGCTCTTGGTTTCAGGTATGTTAAAGGCATTGCGGGCTTAATTCAAAAATGTATTTGGAATCACGGACGGTGAGTCGTAAACCGTCTATCTGAACCAATCTCGAATCCACCTGAAGACACACAGAAATTTCATTAAAATCGGTCCAGCCGTTTAGAAAGAGTTCAACACACAGGGGTCCCCCAAGCGGTAGGCAGAGTGTACAGGTTATAACAATAATAATATCCTCACGCCTTCCCACAAGGGTCCCCGAAGGGGTAGGCAGAGGTGTATAGGTAATACCCACACACCCACTTTCCGCCAGAGGTATATTAGGTGACAACGTGACAGATGGCGAGTCCATCGTCGTTACTCAAGCACGACTATACATACGCCTTTGAATTTCTTCTCAGACGTATGCAGGTTTCCTCTCGATGTTTTCCTTCACCGTTAAGCTCGTGGTGTGACTAATCACTGTACTTAAGTTCAGAAAAACTCATTGGTACAGTCGGGATTCGAACTTGCGACATTTGCGTCGCAGGCAACTGCTCGAAACACTCGGCCACCACGGCTCACAGGTTGTAAATATATAAATGAAAATGTTTGATTAGAAGCTATTCCTATTGCACGCAGAAACTACTGAGCGAAATGGGATGAAATTTGGCAGAGGGACTGATTATTAGCTGGATTGGCAAAAAAAATATGTGAAATTTTAACACTCTAAGAGCATCCTGTCGAATCTTAATTCTGACTAATTTAGAGGTTTATTAAAGTTATATAAGCGTAGGTTTGAATAATTTTTACACTAAGGTGACCTCACGGAGTGCCATATTCCCTGTGCGACAAAACTCCTTAAATAAATTAAACAGAAAACAAAAGATTAATTATTTAAGCGGAAGTTGAGAACGACAGTCTATAAGTATCATTGCCGCCATAATAACGGATAATACTCGTATTAACCAAAGTGCCATCACTGGTTTAATGTCTTAAGACACGCTTCTCCTCATATTCTATTTATCACGATCACACGCGATATGACAACGGATATAAGAAGCTCGACCATTACCGCGCCAGTCTCTACATTACTCGCTCAAAACTTCTAACCTCCCAAAAGTCTAGTTACAGAACAAGCAATGTAACATTACGTAATAAATTCTCTCGAAGAATATATTTAACTCGCAGATTTCTAAGTTTCATGGTGAAGTCAGACAAAACAGTGGGATATTCAATACAAAACTTTCGTCCCAGATTCTAAATGGAAAGATTTTGTCGGAATGATAAAAGCGGAATTATAGAACAATATGAATGATCTTCCGTGAGACTTAACTTTTATGAGGAGAATTACATTATTTTCATATTAGCATCTATTGTTTGAAATAATTTGGAGATCTCTTAGTCGGTAATACGGAGGTCAGGTAAGAAATAATCTATTTTTAAGCCTCTTTAATTAATTAATTAAGAAGTTTTCAGAGCTAACGGCCAACCTCCACTAATATACGTGACAGATGGCGAGTCCACCGCCGTTACTCAAGCAGGACTATACATACGCCTTTGAATTTCTTCTCAGACGTATGCAGGTTTCCTCTCGATGTTTTCCTTCACCGTTGTGGGTAGGGGTCAAGATATATATTTGTAACCTAGTAGGTAATAGATTTATTGTCGTTGCAAGTCATCACTTTTTTATGAGAAGTTGACAGCAGCTGTCACGCCACAATAATCTTAAATTCTAAAGTGTTTACGGCTTAATGCTTAGAGTCTAAAATAGCGTGCCTGTAAACAGGCCCGCCGCTAGCTGTTTCGTCGCCCGCGTGCAATACCGATTATGCCGCCCTACGCCTACTTACCCTTGAGTTTTGTCAAAAAAAGGATAATCAATGTTTTCTCATTATGGTGGGGAAAAAACCATACAACCAAGATAAAACATTTATTTTAAGTAACATATGTACTTGTATAAATTTTATCTTGCATTGCTCTTGCATTCTGATCGTCAGGATCAGAATGCAAGTGCGATCCGAAAGGTTTCTCTGGGAATCCCAATGTGGATTTAGACCAGGAAAAGGATGTATGGATCAAACCTTCTCGCTTCGCGGAATCGCGGAAAGGTTTTTGGATGTTAACCAGAAAGTTTTCCGCGGTTTCGTCGACTTAGAGAAGGCGTTTGATAGAGTCGCACGAAAGGAACTCTGAGACGTGTTGCCTGGATATGGAGTGAGCAGTTCCCTACTGCATGCCGAGAAATCACTCTATAGGGATAGCAAGGCGTGCGTTGGGGTTAACGGTGAGATGTTATCCTGGTTTGATGTGAAGACGGGGGGTCAAACAATGGTATATCATGTTTGCCTGCCTGATCATTATAAATCTAGATAACTTTCTGAAAGCCTTTAAAAACGAACGGATGTGGAGTGGAAATGGGAAACTTAGTTGTCAACTGCCTACTATACGCCGATGACGCGGTTTTACTGGCGTGATCAGAGGGGGAACTGCAGTCACTAGTTACCACAATGAAAGAAGAATGTGAAAAGAAGGGGCTGCGGCTAAACGCTGGCAAGACTAAGTTTCTGGTATTCGAAAGAGATGAACAAGTGACCGAGTGTGCAAATTCTAGAGCAAGTGAATGAATTTGTATATCTAGGAAGCTTGTTCACACGAGATGGAAAGTATAGAAAGTATGAAAAAGATATTGAAAGAATGATAACTGCCTGTAATAAGGTGAATGGGGCCATGTCGGCGTTGATGGGCAATAAAATTCTGAGCAAGAATTATCGAGTTGCTGTCCACCATGCGATATTGGTGCATACTTAATTGTATGGCAGCTAGTCCTAGGTATGTCATAGGAAGCTTGAATGCAGTTGAGATGCGATCTCTTCAAAAAATGTGCGGAGTAACGATCTTAGATCGAATCCACAATTACGATATTCACAAATCAACTGGCGTGAATGAGGGTAACTCTTCTTGCCTTTACATTTGCGAAATTTTGAATGTTGAGATTTAAATAATAATAATATCCTCACGCCTTCCCACAAGGGTACCCGACATTTTTTAGAATATATAGAATTTAATAGACCTTCACCCGTGGAGCTGGTGATCTATGGGAGGTTTTGTAAAAAATAAAAAATATTTTAATATGAGATACTTTGGGGTTACGGAAACTATATATTTTTAGAATCTGCATTAATTTTGATGTATAATTAATAAGCTTTTATTTAACATTTAACAGCCTAGTAATTAAAATAAGAGAAATTACCAATCACAATAGATTTTTTTACCTCATAAATCATAAATGTGTTTCCTCCGTGATTGCTTCGCCACCTTGTAATCTTTTGCGCTTAATTATAATAAAATAATATATCCTCACGCCTTCCCACAAGGGTCCACGAAGGGCTAGGCAGAGGTGAATTATGATTGACGCTTAATTATGATTGTGAAAAATTAAAAAATATATATAAATTGCCTATTGGTCGCGCGCTACCTAGCCGGTGACCGGCTAGCCCGCTGCAGGCGCCCCAAGTTGGTATCCTATGTGCGCCCTCTGCGTAGGAGTTGATCGGTCAAGGGTACAATGACTTGAATTAGGTATGAGTCGCCCGCCCGATTTGCCGCCCCCTGGACGTGCCGCCCGCGTGCGGTGCACGCCTTGCACGCCCGCTTACGGCGGCCCTGCCTGTAAAGAAAACTAAACACACAACCACTAACTGATATAGGTCACTCCGCCCGAACATAAAATGTATCGTATCTGCTTTAATATAAAATCAATTTAAGACAAACATAACAGTGTATTTTAGCTTATTAGAAAACTTGTAAGTGTAATAATAATCTTAATATATATAAATTACGTGTCACGTTGTTTGTCCGCGATGGGCTCCTAAACTGCATAACCGATTTCGATCAAATTTGCCCACCGTGTGCAGTTTGATCCAACTAAAAGGAAATGATAGCTTACATCACAATTGGACCCGATAGGTGGCGCTACGATCGTGTTTCAGGAAGTTTAACTTTTTCACCCGGGCGAAGCTAGGTGGGACAGCTAGTAATAAATAAATATTTGTTCTCTACGCGTTCCAAAATCATTGATCAGGTTAACGTTCAACGTTATCGTTATTGGCGTAACGTAACTTTGGTAAAGCGTTTTTGGGGCGCCAGCGGTAGTTTCAGGTACAAAGAAAAAGAAGCCGATCGTATTTAAATGGCTATGCATGCCGGGCGCGGCTAGTCATAAACAAACACGCTCAAATTCATATAGAACTGTTAATTCGTTCTCCCACCACTACTAGGTCATCAAACTCATAATATTTTTTTCTCAAGAAACTAAAAAGTTTACTGGACATTCGACGCGCGCGCGCTCACACACACGCACACACACACACACACACACACACACACACACACACACACACACACACACACACACACACACACACACCACACACACACGCACGCACACACAGATATTCCCAGGATCTATAGGTACTGTGAATATCTCCACCCTGGGATGAGTGCTAATATCGCCAACACAGTTCACAACCACCACAGAAATTATCGCATACATTTTGTGCTCTTAATATTTGATGTTCCTTTTATAAATAAATAAATGTGAACAGACGTGATCGTTGCGCTTGCGCATACGTTTCAACAGCACAGCCATGGGTGCATGATTAAAATATGCTTGAGTCAAAATGAAACATAGACACAACCTTTAATCGTATAAAAACATATCTCAACTAATGAGGTATGTTTTTATGTATATTATTTTATCAATATACCATGTATGGTTTGGACTAGGACAATTCGTGTTATTAACAATCAGGGTATATTATCTTTGACTTACCTCAAAGTTGGTCAATCGCCGTAAATCAAACACTCGCCAACTGTCGCGTTGGCACCTAAAATAGAGATATCTCTAGTGGAAAACTGTGTGTGGGTACTACATATACACCTCTGCCTACCCCTTCGGTGACCCTTGGGGACACAAGTGATTTCTGGACACCTGGATAGTTTAGACTCATCATTGTGTCAAAAAACCTGGGGACAGCTAGAAGATTTTTATTTTAATAAGTAGGTTAGTTTTTTTTTATGCCTCAACGGTGCCCAAGAGGCATGCGTTTGCAACACCAGGATTGTTTCTCGCTGCCAATCCTGCAAGAATTTCACACCCTTCTTGAAGAGATCCATACTGGACTCTCTACGGAAAACATCAACAATGTATTATAATAATAATATATCCTCACGCCTTCCCACAAGGGTCGCCGAAGGGGTAGGCAGAGGTGTATAGGTAATACAAACACACCCACTTTCCACCAGAGGTATATTAGGTGCCAACGTGACAGATGGCGAGTCCATCGCCGTTACTCCAGCACGACTATACATACGCCTTTGAATTTCTTCTCAGACGTATGCAGGTTTTCTCTCGATGTTTTCCTTCACCGTAAAGCTCGTGGTGTGACTAATCACTGTACTTAAGATCAGAAAAACTCATTGGTACTGTCGGGATTCGAACTTGCGACCTTTGCGTCGCAGGCAACTGCTCGGACCACTCGGCCACCACGGCTCATCAACAATTTATAACTAGATTTTCGAGCAACGCCAGTTCTCTCGAGACCTTATTAGTTTCATCCACATTAATCTGTCTCTTTCTATATATATCTTCATATATAATAACCCAATTAAAGAACTCCAATTTGAGTATTTGTATATACGGAGTTTGGTTATAATGTTATTTGTAATCATCGAGCTCTTAGCCGGTTCTACACTTTTGATTACCCACACGCCATGTTTGTAATAAAATAATTCTTTACAACCAATTGCTCTCTTACGTAACGTCAAAAATAATAATGTTTGCTCCACTTTTAATCCACACGCAACTACCTATTGTCTTATAAATATATTATATATACCTACTATCCAGATAATATCTTTTAAGAGAGGTAGGGCATAATAGGTATCCCGTTCGAATTTGGAGCTGCCCGACTGGGGCAGGACCTCCACCTTATAGAAGTCCGTAGCCAAATAACACAATTTATTATTTGTTCGGAGAGTTATAGTGTGTTGGCAGCATAAGGTTTAATCCATCTGCTTCCAACACAATGTAACAATCCTCCCCCCTCCCCAAGGAGCTCATTACTGGAAACCTTATTCACCACGTAGGAACGCAACACAATAAATTGTGATATTTGGCTACGGACTTCTATAAGCATAGTGTAACCTAACTATTTCAAAAGTACTTACATATTTTTTCGATATCTCGATGTTCTCTTGAAACGCAAACAAATGCATTGAATAATTGTTTTAACCTTAATACTTGACCAATAAAGTCTCTATTTGCTTATCGTTATTCCAAACAAGCTTCGTTTGAACTAAATCTATTTTTAAGTTTCCTTGTACCTTAACAGGTAATTAATAGAGTCTAATATCAACCGATGAGTGCAGCGTTAAGTAAGCATTTCTAACGGTCGTCCACCTCTAGAAGTCATGGTCCCCTGGTAACGAGATTGTTAGTCGCTCAAAAAATGCTTTAAATCACGATCAAATACAGTTAAGGTCAGTTTTTTATTCTTAAGGGCCCTTTGGTGCTCATAGAACCTCTATAATAACTGCCTGTAATAATAGGTTGACAAGAGCTATGTACTAGTAACATGTGAATGTTATCACATGAGTCGTGGTGGTCGAGTGATCCCAGTAGTTTCCAGCAACACAAAGATTGCGAATCCCATCCCGGTTCGAATCCCGACTGTACCAATGAAATTTTTTGAACCTAAGTACAGTGATTAATCGCCCCACCAGCTAAACTTTCTACGTAAACATTGAGATGAAACCTATTAACGTTTGAGAAGAAATTCAAATACATATGTATTTATAGTTGTGCTTGAAAAACAGCTATAGAAAGATAAAAGAGGCCATCTGTCACGTCGGCACCTAAAATATATCTCTGGCGGAAAGTGGGTGTGTGGGTACTACCTACACACCTCTGCTTACCCCTTAGGGGCCTCAATGGAGATACTTCGTACTGACACTTTTTGTGGCGTACGAACCAGCTTAGAAGGAACACGATAAGACAAGCTTGAACTACTTTCTATGCCATTTTCCATCTCCCAGTCTGTTATAACGACCCAATTACCGATCATTTTATGAATTACATCTCTAGATATGCATTGTATATAATTTGTAACTCAGCTCAGTCGGTTTGACCACATAGACTTGTGAGTTGCCACTTTTTATCTTGTTAGCATATGTCTCAAGTTGTAAGATTTTGTTTTCAATTTCTTTAGACAATAGGCTATACCTAGGCCGCGTTCCTGAGCCTGACCAAGTTTTACAAAATTTCTCATCTTAGCTAACTATATCCTCTTAAATTTTAACTCAATGTATTTTAAGGTAACGGTTTAACTACATTGTAATGATAGATTTACAATCGGGTTTAATTGCAAATTTAAAAACGCCCCGCAATAGAACAATGTAGAGATACAATGTCTGGATTCAACCTTCCCGATTGGCTCTCATACAGTTATTGAGACAAGTGTTTCTAGCTTTTGGATCTTTTGTTTTACGATATTCGATTTGATATTCTTGTTTTAAGTATTTACTTGAGTGTACTCAGACTACCATCCCTTGCTTAAACTGTATCTAAAATGTATTGTACGGCGACGAAAAATGTACAAAATAAACTTTATGTTTATGTGGCTATCTTGAACAAAGTACTAAGATCAAATTACGTATATTTTATAGTAGTAGGAGTAGTAGGAGGTATATTTTAGGTGACAAAGTGACAGATGACGAGTCCATCGCCGTTACTGAAGCACTACTATACAAACGAATTTGAACTGCTACTCAAACATACGTCTCCTTCTCCTTTTGAGGTTTTCCTTTATTGTTCTCGATTAAGGCACTACATTATAAATCTGCATACTATAATAAATATGCGAGAGCCGTTGTGGCCGAGTGGTTCGAGCAGTTCGAATCCCGACTGTACCAATGAGTTTTTCAGAACTTAAGTACAGTGATAAGTCACACTACGAGCTTAACGGTGAAGGAAGACATCGAGAGGAAACCTGCATACGTCTGAGAAGAAATTCAAAGGCGTATGTATAGTCGTGCTTGAGTAACGGTGATGGTCTCGCCATCTGTCACGTTGCCACCTAATATACCTCTGGCGGAAAGTGGGTGTGTGGGTATTACCTATACACCTCTGCCTACCCCTTAGGGGACCCTTGTGGGAAGGCGTGAGGATATATTATTTATAAAAACTGTCTTAAAACATTCGTGAAGCTACACCTTAAACAACTTAGGAAAGCACTTTTCCAATCACCATTACCAAGAAACAAGGAAACTGTTAAATCAAGTGTGTGAGAGTGTTTGACAAAGCTCCATTGTCCCAAGCATTTAGTGTAACTGGAGGTCGCCGTGATCTAAGGCACTCGGCTCTTTGTTCTGTACTTTACACGACATGCATCTTAGGGTTCTTAGCCGAACATTTTAGTATTGTCATAAGGTTTGAGGTACACCGAGAGAAAGGGGAACAGAACTTAAGTACTAGATACGCCGATATATAAATAGCATCGATTGGGTAAGCGGTCTCTTATGTATTTTTGTATAATGTACTCTCGTCTCTTAAACACATGACAATAGGCTGACAATCTGTCATGTGGGCACGTAAATATATTTGTAACGATATCTGCTTATCTTTGTATAACATTATTTTCGGAAAGTGTACGCGTATTTTTCTGTCCTGTCTGCAAAATGTAATAAGCTCGATCTGATGCCAGATATTAAACTTAACCCTTTTTATTAACCCTTATCCCTTATCATGCATGTATGAAGGGATTGACGAATGTGAACGAAGCGAAAGAGGTGTTTAAGTCTAAAGAGAACTGGCGCTCTACTCTGTCTACCTACCCCGTTAGGAACTCGGCGTGATAATATGTATGTATGATTTTGTTTTATGGGTATTCATGAATTTATGTCATAGTTACGATTATCATACATACGTATTATTTATAAATGTGACAGTTAATAGATATTATGTTTTTTACTCCACCAAAATTGTCACACCCCGAAATTAAGTGTAATTTACCATAACCAACATAAAATCAAATGTATGCGGATATAAATCGTAATGTCTTCATGTCGAAGTCGGTATAAGCAATTTCATTTGAAAGAGACTAGGTCAATAGGTGTGGATTGTAATAGGACATTAAATTATTATCTCCGAGTTCGTTTTCTATTTCGCGCGTGCGTGAACAGTTTAAACGGTAAAAGGCGCTATTAGCCATACCGATTGGCTATTTTGCATTCAATAAAGTCATTTCAGCAGACATACAAAACAATTGACTGTCAGATAACAATTATATCTTAACAACGGTGGTCATAACGCCCAATGAGTTATAAAGCGAGCAATTTCATGTTTTCAATTATTTCATACGCTGATGCTGATGCTGACGACCGACGCAATAGGAATACGATTGATTTTGTTGTTATAGTGTAATTGCTTCTTAAATTACGAGTTCCCATCCATGAGTGTCGGATGATCTAGATAGTTGGATCATGGCCTGCCTCTCCTTGCACACACTTCGCTTCGTCAATCAACGCTCAAACATCCTCTCTATGCCCAGTATTTATTAGTTTGGTAACAGGAAGAGCAACGACCTGGATTTTATTCTCACATTACACATACATAACTGAATTGCCGAAGTTTACCGTTCTCCCCGTCGGTGTACCAACTGAATCAGATCGGTGGAACTGGTTATATTCGTAGTAGTCTGCACAGTTACTCGAAATTTACCTTAAACTTGAATAATAAACTATAAAATACGGTCGTTTTCGAGAAGCCTTATTCTGCTTACCCAGCCATTCCTCTCAGGGTAAGTTCGAGATCGATTGCTAGGATTCCTTTGGCATCAGCTTTAAGGAGAATCAGAAACCTTCAGAACTTCCAAACAATATATAATTGATTTGTTGAAGGCATGTAGATTTATCAACCAAAAGGTAAATCCAGTTTTATTTAGTAGAAAAATGAAATTGATATTTTAACTTGAATACTTTGAATTCTATTGTTACAAGTTCTATTCAATTTTGGTGACGCTACTCCTGTAATAAGGCGAATAAGTCACGGCAGAGATACCGTACAGTCGGGTATTTATTTATTTACTTCCACGTGGACATCTATTATTGCAGCTTGGCCCCAATACTATGGTGCATCAAAAATAACACATTTTATTACACACAACAAATAATGTAGCCTTTGTGTATTAGCTCAAAGAACAGGAGAACTAGCTTTCGTCAGTTTTTTCAATCAGGTTAATCAAATTCGACTCTTATTACGTTATGAACTAAAGCATTAAACAGTTTCGAGCAATTAAGTTACATCTTTAACGTTTATTTAGTCTCATATCAACATTAAACCTTTTAAAGTTAACATTACGAAGTTCGGGTCAAACAGGATCTACTTAATTATTGCCCAGGTGACACATATTTTATCTTGAATTTCCTGTGATCAATAAGCACTATTTCTCCAAACGTCTATGCGTTATTCTGTATCGGTTGAATTGAAACATTGGCATGGCAGATAACTGCCCTGGTGCAAGCAAATATCGACTTTAAGCTGACGAACACATTTTCTCACCCCGACTGTACATCGTGTCAAAGAACCTAAGTTGGACCAAATAACAAATGTTTCATTAGAGAGAACAATAGGGCGGGCGATATGGAAGGAAGTGTCGTTTCGCCGTATTACACAATGGGTGGGTTGCGTCGTGTGAATAATGCGACAGTATCGCGAAGTAACTTGACAAATAAGGTCGTGGAAAATACAGAACTGTATTTTCCAAACTTTAAACTAATATTATAAAAGGAAAGATTGGTTTCTTTGTTTGTTATGATTTAACTCAAATTCTACTCGACTGATTTCAAAAATCATAATATATAAATCAATCATTTCACTATTAGTAAGCTACATCTTTACCAAGTAGAATTGATTGTATATAATACATAGGACAGATTCGTTTTTGTTGATTAAAACAAAACGATGAATGAAATAAAATTGTTTGGGGGTGGAAGTGAAACCGTGGGCCACAGCTAGTAATTACACAAGTAATTATAGAATTACTCGCTATTATTATAATTTCTTGCCCTCCTTTGATTTAGGTGCCAACCTAAGTTAGTCTGTCCTTTACTACGGCTATATATTTTACACATTGTGACAAGGGAGGGTCCCTTGGGAGAATGGGGGCTAGAAGTGTAAAGAAAGCTTTCACTTCAGATATTATTAAATCTGTGTAAGTCGAAATGTTATCCAAGACAATGTGAATTCTATTTTCCTTTTAGAAATATTTGTAAGTAGCAACATTGCATGCCTTGATATTGCTATGAGCAAACGCCCTTCCATGAACGACTCGTATGCGTGTGCACGTGGCGTGAAGTACAATGACTGTGAGAAACTTATATTGATAGTGACGTAACAGTACCTAGATTAATAATTATATCGATATTCGCTTATGAAGATTTTATTAATCCATTTCCTCGCTTACTTTATCAATATTTTTAATTATTCGATAGCATGTATTTATTCGGCATATTAAATAAATAAATTCGCATTTTCCGTCATCATATATAATACGTAACTTCTCACAAGGTAGGCCAAAGTGTAGCAAATGTCCATTGCTTATTTTGCCGGATAAAAATAAAATATACCTAACTAACATGACTGCATCCTGCACCGTTTTTTAAACTACTTTCCTGACAATGTTTTCCGTCAGTGTAAAGTTCAGTAAATGTCATTGATACAGTTGGGATTCGAACGTATCATCTTTGCGTTGCAAGCGACTCTTGCAATGCGGCCATGCTGGCCGAGTGCCACACGAATTCTCTCTTCATAATAATAATAATATAAATAAATACTTACTCTTTTCAGAAGTTCTCGAATTAAGCAGTATTTAATACGTTGTTACGTTAATATTTTAAACTTACGCAATTGTTTAACATTTGCACAGTCTAAATACTCTCCTCTTTGACGCAACTTACTGTGAGTATCTTAATCAGTGCTAATTACCATGAAGGAATTAAGCAGAGAATATTTCGAAATGATCAATTTATAATTTATGATATAGCCAGCAAGCGTCAAACATTGAATTTGCTTTCATTTTTCATACTTCATTTACCGCGAACAGGTAATAAAATTTCTTTGACACTTTCGCTATTCACACGTTACGCCGGAAAATGTACTTTAATCATAGTTAATTAAGAGTTTAATTGCATCGTCGCCGGCTTTATTAGTTACCGTGACATATCGATAGAAAGCTACGCTCCCCGCACTATGTCGCATGCATCGTGTACATACACATGCAAATGCATTTCTTGATATTAATAATAATTTTCTAGTGTATCCTTGTGATTACAGTAGATCGAATTCCGTGAAATATGTTCGTACTTACTTTCTTGACAGTAGCACTACTCACATCAAAGTTGGTACAGCTTTTTTGAAACGCTTATGACGACGGCATAATTATAGTTAGGTATTCAAAAGTATAATAGTAAATAATAATAATAATAATAATAAAAAGCCGTGGTGGCCGAGTGGTTCGAGCAGTTGCCTGCGACGCAAAGGTCGCAAGTTCGAATCCCGACTGTACCAATGAGTTTTTCTGAACTTAAGTACAGTGATTATTCACACCACGAGCTATACGGTGAAGGAAAACATCGAGAGGAAACCTGCATACGTCTGAGAAGAAATTCAAAGCCGTATGTATAGTCGCGCTTGAGTAACGGCGATGGACTCGCCATCTGTCACGTTGGCACCTAATATACCTCTGGCGGAAAGTGGGTGTGTGGGTATTACCCATACACCTCTGCCTCTGCCTCGCTAAGCTCTTTAACAAGAATTCTGCTGGAATCAGTCAAGAATAGAAGAGGAAAAATGATAGGCCACCTTATACGACATGATAGCTTCTTTAGAAACATCTTAGAAGGAAAGGTAGAGGGGAAGAGAGGAAGACGAAGACCAAGATTAACATACATGGGTCAGATCAAAGAAAAAAATTCTCTCATGACGTATAAGGAGGTCAAGGAGGTTGCGCTGGACAGAAGCGAATGGAGGGGACTGCATCAGAGACGCCGACAAGAGCCCAGCTCTTAAATTTGTGATGATGAAGCCCTTTAAATCAGTAAGCCGTAAGCAATGGATTATTTAACAATCTGTAGCTAAATTTCTTCTCATCATCGTGCTCAATAGAAATAGCAAGTCATCTTTCAGTGCACTTTCTAAATTACATACCTCGTTGGATCACTTTCTTCGTTTTACTCTATTCAAGTAATTTCTCTAGGTCATCAATTTGTGAATGAAGGGCGTTTGGCGGAGAAACTTGCTTTTGGTGACGATAGTGACGTGTCGTTGTTGAGAATTCTTCTGCAAATTTACAATTGCAGGTTCAAAAGGCAGTTTGACGATTAAAGAAAATATTGCGTGCTATAAATGATGAGGGTGACCGCTTGTCATCAGCCAATGCGCCAGTAGGCTGTATGCTTGTATGTCTCATATAGCTAATAAAAACATTTTCTCAAAGAGAGCGACAGGCCTAATGCTTCTATGGTATTTCTAATGAATTAGCTTGAAAGATCTTTTCCGTATTTGGCGTTGCGAACAATAACGATATTCCAATTCAGTTTACCAATACCGCTCCTCAATGATTTTTGGACTTACTAATATTAATCATACTCTACTAGAAGGGGTAGGCAGAGGTGTGTAGGTAGTACCCATACACTCACTTTCCGCCATAGATATATTTTAGGTGTTAACCTGACAAATGGCGAATCAGTCGCCGTTACTCAAGCACGACTATTACATACGCCTTTGAATTTCTTCTCAAACGTATGCTTAGGTTTCCTCTCGATGTTTACCTTCACCGTTAACCTAGTGGTGTGACTAATCACTGTACTTAAGTTCAGAAAAACTCATTGGTACAGTCGGGATTCGAACTTGCAATCGCTGAGTCGCAGGCAACTACTCGAACCACTCGGACGCCACGGCTCAAATACGTAAACGTAAATAAAATACAGCTCTATAGTTACGCAAATATAACATAACTTTTTATAATATTTTGTAGGATAATGTTATGTCATTTGACCATCTCTGCAAGTCATTCAATGTACCATCACGAAGAAAAGTCAGTTCAGTAAACCATCCCATCAGCTGACAGTTACACGCATAACACAGTTGTTGCTAACTGTACCAGGCGTGTATAACGTAATGGCTACGTGTATTTCTTCAATTGACAGAGGTTTCCTTTAACGGATAACTTCCTTATCTAAATAACCTATTGAATGACAGTAAATAAACATAACGTGGATTTCACCTCCCCTCGCCGAACATACATTTATTTTATTATTATTTTTATTATTTATATAATATTTATGTTACTCATTAATATTAATGTGTTTAGCTATAACTGTTTAGTATTTTATAGCTATAGCAATGGTTCGTATACTCTTTATGTAGGATTTTATATATGTATATATAAATACAGCAGTACTGTACATACGTCCTCACCAAATCTGACAAAACGGGTGTTATGCACACCTCTGCCTACCCCATTACAGATTCTCGTGTTAAGGCGTGAAGACACATCATAGACACTTAAGTAGACAAAAACTCATTGGCACATTGGTGGTAACTTTAGATTATATTAAGTATGTGTCGTTCAATAAGTGTACCCTGTGTCCCTTACTTACGTTGAATAAAATATTTAGATGTTTTCACAAACGGGATTCAAACTCGTATTATTGCGACTATTCGAATTACTTTCCCACTGTTGCTGATTGATACTCTGTATATCTTCGAAATTAAATACCTAATAACTGGGACAATTCCACACAAATTGACCTAGTCCCAAATTAAGCAAAGCTTGTGTTATGGTAACTAGACAACGATATATATATACTTATATAGATAGATATATACTTAAATACATAGGACATCCAAGACTAAGGTACAAATATTCGTGTTCATCACACAAATATCTGCCCTCAGCGGGATTCGAACCCGCGCCCTCAAGTTTTGCAGTCAGGAGCTCTTACCACTAGACCAGACGGTCGACAATTAAATCTTCCAGTTTAAAAAACAACCATTCGATGGCTGATATAAATTCCTTTTACGCGCCGCACCGCCGTCCGGTCCGCATAACAAATGAGTTTGGACTGAGTTTTGAGCTGCCAGCATTCATCACTCTTTGCAAATGACGAGAGGTTACGGTACATCTTAATGCGCTTCACAAGCATATATTATAGTTTCCTATACAATATATTTACCAGCTGAGCCTTGACTTCTTGGGCAGTGGACACAAGCCTATTAATTAAAGATAATTTATTATCGACGAGACTAAAGGTCAGATATTGAAATTGATATTTATTATGTCGGTCTAAAGGGACATCAGAATACTGGGAGCCGATTCAAAGATATGGTTAAGGTATTATTAGGTACTCATTATTTCTTTAAATAACTATGATTTTTTTACTTCCGTGAACATATAATATCCTCACGCCTTCCCACAAGGGTCCCCGAAGGGGTAGGCAGAGGTGTATAGGTAATACGCACACACCCACTTTCCGCCAGAGATATTTTAGGTGCCAACGTGACAGATGGCAAGTCCATCGCCGTTACTCAAGCACGACTATTACAAACGGCTTTTGAATTCTTCTCAGACGTATGCAAGTTTCCTCTCAGATGTTTTCCTTCACCTTAAAGCTCGTGGTGTGACTAATCAATGTACTTAAGTTCAGAAAAACTCATTGGTACGGTCGGGATTCGAACCTGCGACCTTTGCGTCGCAGGCAACTGCTCGAACCACTCGGCCACCACGGCTTACTTAGAGATACATGCTAACGTGACAGATGGCGAGTCTGTTTATATATCACTATAAATGATATAATATAAAAAAAAAAACAAAAGAATTACGTACCTCTAATTGCATTGTCTCTCATACGACGACCATGTCAGGCATAGAGAATAGAGCGCCATATGTAATTTTTAATAATTTGATATAAATGTACTGGACATATTATAATAGTTTAATGAAGCCTCTCTATACATTTAAGATTAATTAAATATTTCATCCGCTAAACTATCACACCTATCCTTTTTCTTTTTTTCTCTATTTCTTTTCTCTCTAACTTGGTTGCCTGGAAGAAATCGCTTTTGCGATAAGGTCGCCTATTTGTGCGTACTACATGTTGTTCTCTGTTTTTTTTTGTCATCCTATTTGTTTTTGTAGATTTGTGTGTACAATAAAGGAATTAAATAAATAAATCAATTCTTGTACATACAACTCCCGCTTAAAAAATTAAATGCAATTAAAAATAATAACCATATTCGATCCAGTATACATTCCGCTATGTTCCATTCCATCCCCCTAATGGGAGGCGATGTCCTAACATTCCTGGAAACAGCTAACAGGACGATACGTCCTGGGGATAAAATGTAGGTTCTATTGAGGACCGGTCCACAGTTTCCGATGTCATAGATTAAGTAGTTTTCACAGAAAACCTTTTACAAGCATAACATTCCAATTTAATAAATGAATAGCATTTTTATAATATGTAGCATTGCTATCCGGCGTGGCAATGCTGCTAGTCTTCTTGGCACTTTGCCTCGGGATACCAATTTGGGACAAATATTTTATCTATAAGTAGTAAGTTGTAAAACTGTTTTTTGTAAATATTGTTAATTGTTGAATAAAATTACTGAGCAACTACATGTTTAATGATTTATTGATCTATATCATCCATGATGATTTATCCATAATTCCTCACTTTTATGGATCCACGTTTCCACACGTTAGGGATCCGAAAATGAAAGAATACTTATATCAACGTCATTGTAAATCGTCTTATATTTGTAAGTTTTTAAGGTGAATATAGACGCAGGAAACGGCTAATATTGTATAAAATTGTAAGCTGATCATTCTGTTCCCATAATCTATGAGTATTCCAAAGTTAAATGCAAATGCAAATGTTCTATCCATTTATGGAAACGATTGGATTACAACAGCTTGACACATCAATTTATTGTCGACCGATCTTACATCTCTGCTTCTATCCTACAAGGTAGCATTGTTGTGACAAGATCTGTTGAAGTAACGTGACAGATAATGAGTCTTTTGTTGTCACTTAGATAGTTTACATTCGTGTGTCCTTCAAATTTCATACGCAGACTAAACAATTCTTTCGTTTTGTAAATAGGTTTACAAATGCTGCTTTCTGTCACGTTAAGCTTCTAGTTTTGTAAATTCACGATCGATCAATTTCGTATTTGTGTAACTATACGTTCGTGACTTTATTTGTGATTCAATATTATGATACAAATTGTTGTTTGTACACGTAGTTTTGTATCGTATCGTAACAAATAGATTATTAAGACCTTCATTAAAACATGTCAAAAAACATGGTTTGTATTAATTAAATTTTACTTTACTTAAACTATATGGAACATGATTTAATATTGCACAAACGTTCACGAATAAATCAGGAGGAAACCTCAACGAGTGCTTGCTTGAGACTCGAGCTCACCATATGTCGAGTTGAAGCCTAAATAGTTATATTAATATAATCGAATCTAAAATCGAACTAGAAACTAAAAGTTATTTTATTTAAAAAAAGCCGTGGTGGCCGAGTGGTTCGAGCAGTTGCCTGCGACGCAAAGGTCGCAAGTTCGAATCCCGACTGTACCAATGAGTTTTTCTGAACTTAAGTACAGTGATTAGTCACACCACGAGCTTTACGGTGAAGAAAACATCGAGAGGAAACCTGCATACGTCTGAGAAGAAATTCAAAGGCGTATGTATAGTCGTGCTTGAGTAACGGCGATGGACTCGCCATCTGTCACGTTGGCACCAAATATACCTCTGGCGGAAAGTGGGTGTGTGGGTATTACCTATACACCTCTGCCTACCCCTTCGGGGACCCTTGTGGGAAGGCGTGAGGATATAGTATAGCATAATAAAAAAGTCTTAAAAACCCCATATCCTATTCCAATGTTCGCAAAAAAACAGTTGCTGGACTGAATCTTAGTTCATATCAGATATCGCAAAGACATTAATGACTGGATAACTCGTACATTCTAACTCCGCCATTACGCTACGTCCCGCCGTGCGTATGCGCAAGGTGCGCGATATCGGATCTCAATACCAAGGAGCCGGGCAATTTTAATGTGTTATTAACACTTAGCTGCGGCTAGTCAGAAACAATGAGCCGCGTCAACCGGTTAAAGGCTGTGGTTCTCAAGCTGTCAATGTATAGTTAAAGGCCCAGCACACGTCCATCGAGGTTTTCCCTGGAAAGTACAGCATGGAGTTCATCAAGAAGGGTGTGATAAGATTCCTGCAGGGTCGGTAACCCGCACGTGATACCCCTGCGGTGGTAACCGCTTACCATCTGGCGGACCGCATGCTATTTCCTACGCGTGTGGTATAAAACAAACACACATAGGCCCCCGCGCCCAGACCATCCACTGTCTGATTGTATTTTACATATTTTTGTGCCATACCTTAACTGAACTTAGAATAGTATTAAAAATACATTGAAGAATTCAATTGGTCACGCACGTTTTGAACTTTTTTGATGTACATAGAGTATATAATACGAATATTAATAATAATAAATAGCCTTTTATGTCCTCAGTTATAACAATATATTAACACATTAAAATAAAAGAAGGCTTTAAAAAATATATGTTTTATTAGAAAATATTTAAAAACGTTTTATTATACGTTAGGCAATCACTTATTTTTGAACTTAGTAAAAAATAAACTGTGGCCGGCGCCCCGACCCTCGCGGCCCCACGCGAACGAAATGCAGATTTTCTACGGCGTGCGCCGTGGTGGTCACCAGTGTACGGCAGCAATTATTTCGTTAATTCTTTGGATAGTAATAAGAAATAATTATGTAGAGTGGGGTTTTTGACTATTTTAAACCGTATGAGCCAATAAAATATAATGTGTAAAATTTGTCGAAATCGCGAATCGGCGTCAGCCCATATGGAAAGTATAGTGTCGCTCACCGGTGGCCACCACGGCGTTCAATGTGTTAATCTAATAGTATACTTTGGACCCTGACCTGATACCCCATTATCTATTAGTATATGTAGTATACTAAAAAAGTAAGTAAAAGTAGTATAGTAAAGCAAGTTTGAGAGCCGCAGCGAAAGATATATTCCTTAGATATCTGTAGTCTAATCTACACTTAAATTATGAGAAAAACTTCTGACGGTTTGTTTTCTAGCCTCGCTTAATTGACTATCAGCTGTTTACGAATGAAATAAAAACGCGTTTTAATTTAGCTGATGCTCCGATAGGCATTCATTTTATTTACGAGCATGATCCGGTTGAATTTATGTTAGAGTTGAGAAATAAAGCACTTATAGAATTAATTATTCTTTATTGTCGATCTTTAAAGAAGAAGCACCTAATTGTGTTATACCCTATAAGGATATAGAGTATAGAGCGCCAGTTCTCTCTAGACTTACATACCTCTTTCGCATCGTCCACATTCATCAGTCTCTTCATACATGCTCGTCGGTTTCGAGTACTCTTAACGTTCCCGTCCATGAGCGTCCGATCGATTTGATCCAGGTAGTTGGACCGTGGCCTTCATCTGCCCCTTCTTGCACACACTTTTGCTTTGTATATCCGTTTCGTCAATCTATCTTCACTCATCCTTTCTATGTGTCCATGCTAACCTAACATGCCTTTCTTCATCTTTAC